>PVJN01009128.1:0-61974 GCA_004026805.1 Lasiurus borealis | reverse complement strand
TCCCCACCCTGTCTCATGCTGGGCCATGTGTCTGGCTGCGCTCGCCGGTCTGTCACTTCGCTGTATCAGGGGGTGATATCATTACTGGACCGGATCCTGGGGCCATCTGTCATTTCCCTGACTTCGGTTCTGAAAGCACACAGCCTTGGGTGCCTCACCTACCCAGCCTGCCATGGGGCATCTGGGCTGTTCGGGGGCCTGTAACCAGACCCGGATCGCTGCTGTCCAAACCCGCACAGGGCAGGGACTCTGCGGGTGAATCTCTCCTCCGCAAACCACCCCACTCACGGCCCTGCGGGAAGAGAGGCTGGGATCACGCTGCCTGACACGCCCTCTCCCGCTCCCCAGAACCCCTTCCTAAGAGCTGTGCCCTCCTCCCGCCTGAAGACACCCTTTTCCTATGAAGAGATGCCTCCTCAGGGTTCCTATAGAATCGTGCCATCTACCCAATTCCATAGTGAACTTCTCCCTTCCCTGATAGGGCTGGAGAGGTGCAGAAGATGCAAAATGCATCTGTACATGTCACCAGACGCCCCTCCTGAGCAATCCTCCCATTTCAGAACCCTGATCTAAGGTGCTGTCGGGCCGAGACCGGTTTGGCTCAGTGGATAGAGCATCTGCCTGCGGACTGAAAGGTCCCAGGTTCGATTCTGGTCAGGGGCATGTACCTTGCTTGTGGGCACAACTCCAATAAGGGGGCATTCAGGAGGCGGCTGATCGGTGTCTCTCTCTCATTGATGTTTCTGACTTTCTATCCCTCTCCCTTCCTCTCTGTAAAAAATCAATAAAATATATTTTAAAAAAAAAGTGCTGGCGGCACGCTGACCCTGAGCACCAGGTGGGGGACCCGAGCCAGGTGCCCTGGGTCTGAATCACCTCGAGACGACTTGTCAAAGCAGGTCCTGAGCGTCACCAGGCCGCGCAGCCTCAGTAGAGGGCAAGACGCTGTGCAGCAGCCCTCGCTTCCCAGCCCCAGCGTCGTTCCCCAACTGAACCACAAGCAGGAAAGAAAGGGTCCCTCTAGAGCAGCGGTTCTCAACCTGTGGGTCGCGAGCCCTTTGGGGGTCGAATGACCCTTTCACAGGGGTCACCTAAGACCATCATAAAATGCAGATATTTACATCACGATGCATCACAGTCGCAACATTTCATGGTTGGGGGTCACCACCCCATGAGGAACTGTATGCAAGGGTTGCGGCCTTAGGAAGGTTGAGAACCGCTGCTCTAGAGATTGGTCCCTCGAGGATCCTAGGATTCCAGGGTCCCAATCAGAACAGACTGATTCCAGTAATACTGTCAGGGATGAACCTGGGGTCCGTGAACTGTGACGGGACCCGTGTGTCTTTTAGAGACCATGAAACAGACCCAACCCAGTCTCTACTTCCTGGTATGACCCTCGGCAAAGCCTCTATGTACTGTTTTCCTACTACAACCTTTTGTGAGGGGGGACACACATCCCCTGAGCCTTCCAGGGAAGGTTTCATCGGCAAAAACGTCTGACAGTGAGGTCTGGCTGGTGGAGCCTGGCACCACGGCCTGACCCCAGGAGGAAGCACTTGAGGGAGGAAGGCAGTGTCGGTTCAGGTCCCAGGAATTCCGGGCCAAGCTCTGCCACCTGCTGGGGATCTGGGCCAAGGCCTGTCCTTCCTAAGACCCCGATTCTTCAGTAATAAAAGCAGAAGAGCCCTAACTGGTTTGGCTCAGCGGATAGAGCATCGGCCTGGAGACTGAAAGGTCCCGGGTTCGATTCCGGTCAAGGGCATGTACCTTGGTTGCGGGCACATCCCCAGTAGGGGGGGCGTGCAGGAGGTAGCCGATTGATGTTTCTCTCTCATCCTTGTTTCTAACTCTCTCTCTCCCTCTCCCTTCTTCTCTACAAAAAATCAATAAAATATTTTTTAAAAAAAAGAATTATCAAAATTGGTGTCTCTTAAGCACACATCAGCATCAACCTGGGAGCTTTTTCTAAATATGACCCCACCCTCCAGACAACGTCAATCATCGGACCTTAGGTGACCCAGGCGTAGTAAGTTAGAAAAGTTCCCCCAGCTAATTCTCTGCACGTCCACAGCCTGTAGTTCCGTGTGCAGAACTTGCCACGCTCCTCCAGGGTGCTGTCCACAAGCTTGTTTCCTGACACCAGCCTGCTTCAAGCACTTGGCCTTGGCCAAGCCCAGCCTACACATCGGAGATAAAACCGCGTCCCCAAGGCTAAGTCATGCAGTGGGGCCACAGCCATCTCTGCCCAGGCCAGCACAGCGAGGCTGGAGAGAGAGGTGGCCCTCACCGGTCCCCTCTTCCCTGTTTCCCTGCCTTTATCTCTTCCACCTCACCCTGGACTGACTGTTGCTACATTCCCTCTTCTGGTCACTCCGTGGGGGAAAGGGAGTCTATGTGTCTTCCATGTCAATGCACCACTTTCTGTCTGGTCACGCAGACTAGACAATTCAGAGTCTTCCTTCTTCACCTCTGTGCCATCCAACTTCAGGGATCTCCCGCCCTGGTGAAGAAAACCCAGTACAGAGGGGCATGCGTACATCGACTAGCATCTTAAGTGGATCCACTGCTTTCCCTGGAATCTACTTTGTAGCCCAACGAAAGTGGATAGACACTGTCTAGCAAGCTGCCAAATGACTGTCCTGCCCCACCACTCTGCATTCTGACCAAAATGACCCCGAGGGTGGGGATTATGTCTGAAACCCCCTCTGTTTCCCCATCCTTTTGCTTGGTGTCTGCCTCCGAGGGGGAAGTTCCATGCCCATGGACTTGGATTAGTAGCCACAGCCCAGAATGATTTCAACAGCGTGGAAGTGATGCCTCCCTCCTGGGCTGGAAACCAAGAGAAGACTTTTGGCTCCCGCCGAGCGAGATAACAGCCTCTGACTCCGAAGGAAGCCTTCCATGGGACCCGCTCTGCCAATGCAAGCGCGCCAAGTGAAGATGCCTCCAGCCCGTGGGAGGGGCTGGGGGACCCCGTGCCAGCCGCTGCAGGTGATTCACTCTCAGGCATGACCGTGCACCTGCCGGTGCCAAGCCATCTTTTCCACTGGACCAACTAGAGAATCGGGGCCCCTGGTTGGATTGGGGGAGCCACGGGGGCAGAATTCCCACCGGCCCAGCGCCGTCTGCCAATCATGACTCCAGTCTGGGGCTCCCCTGCAGATGCTGAGCCGTATGCGTCGTGCTCTGCGATGTTTATAGCTCGGGTTCCAGAGACAACTTGGAGGGCTCTCGGGCTGTAATCTACTTAGGACAAGAATCCATGACGTGTCCTTGGACTCCTGTGGCTTCCCGGGGGCCTTCCAACTTGAACTTGGGAATATTTTCTTTTCCTGCCTGCGGTGTGTCCAGGTGAGAGACCCCAGCGGTGGGCCAGAAGATGACCAGACGAGCAAAAATGCAAAACATAGATTTGCGAAGGGAAGAATCCAGGGCCCTGGAATCCCGTTCCTCGGGGCGTTCCCAGCAGCGAGATCCAAGCATGGAGGGGTTTACAGGGGAACCATGCCTCACTCATTACCTGGGGCCTCCCCGGGACAGGGGATGGGCAGGGACAACTTCTCAAGGCCCCAGGACCCTGAGCTCAGTGCCTCCCGGACCACAGTGGTGAATAACATGGGGTCCCAAATCATGGGGGATCCAGACATACTTGAGGTAACATTCTCGGAAACCTAACTACATAAAGAATTGAACTGCCAAGACCGGTTTGGCTCAGTGGATAGAGCATCGGTCTGTGGACTGAGAGGTCCCAGGTTCGATTCTGGTCGGGGGCATGTACCTTGGTTGCAGGCACATCCCCAGTAGGGGGCATGCAGGAGGCGGCTGATTGATGTCTCTCTCTCATCAATGTTTCTAACTCTCTATCCCTCTCCCTTCCTCTCTGTAAAAAGAAAAAAAAATCAATCAAATATATTATTTAAAAATAAAAAAAAAAAGAATTGAACTGCCTTCAAGGAGAAAATCGGTCCTCAGGCAGGATTCACAGAAAAGGAAGGGCCTGAATGCACCTAAGATCTCTCTTCTGTCCAGGTACAGCGGTACCTCCAGATACGAGTGCCCTAACATACAAGATTTTTGAGATACGAGCTATTTTTGCTTTGAAATACGAGCAACAGTTGAGATACGAGTCATCGCGCGAATCGGCCGGCTGCACACGACCCACCAGTTTACCGAGACTCGAGTGTCTCATAGTTTCCCACGCCTCAAGGTTACGGAACGAATTAAACTCATATCTCGAGGTGCCACTGTACATGGCTTTGTGTCTATTGTCTCTAAATCTTGAAGACAAGCCGGTAGCTGAACAGGCCATAAACCAGTGCTCCGTGTCCTCACTGTGAGGGCCGCTGCACATCAGTGCTCTGCCTGGTAGGACCACAGTCCCTGATGGGGGAGAGGGGGGTAACCGGGCAGCAGGGAGGCTGTGGTAACCACAGAAGATGACAGCAGTCAGAAACCCTGCTCAGCAGCATGCCAGGGCCTGTGGCGAGAGGGAAGCCAGCGAGATAGGCAGCGGTTCCTAGAAGCAGTGGCAGCACAAAGGAGCGGGTGACACACTTAGGAGCACACGCCACCCAGGCGGGGGATGCACCAATATCTGGTGGGGACTTGGCAAGGGAGTCAAGACCTTATGAACAGATGGGGAAATTCGGACTATTGTGACTTAATTCCCAATGTGGCTTCATGTGCACAGATTGGGAAGCTGATCTCAAGCTCTACGAGCAGGAAGTGGGGGTGCTGGGCCTCCTGTGGCCTTGCTTTCCTGACCCAAAAATGGGGACTCCACTAGAAAGCAGATGCTCGCAGGCTGAGCTGCTTCTCCGTAACCCTGGGCCTCTGAGCCCTTGAGCGAACCCAGTGCCCGGGCCTCCAATTAGAGGGGGATAGGGTGAGAGTTCCTGGCTGCCGCTCCATCACAGGGAACAGAGGGCCCCCAGGGGCCTGCGTGGGCTAGAGCCCTGGCCCCTCACCGCTGAGCAGGGCAGCCCCTGGTAAGCACCATCTCCTGAGCCACACTCCCATCACAAAGGCCTCAGCCTCGTGATCTCATCGAATTCTCATCACTCCCCAAAGGCGCCACCACCCAATACCATCCCTTTGGGGTTTAGGGCTTCCACAAATGAATTTAGGGGACACCAGCTTGCAGTCCCTAACACCATTCTCTCCCAGGCACCCAGATGCACAAATGTCCTTCAATTCCTTGGACTCACCATGAACCCACCATAGACCCACCATGGACCCACCATGGACTCACCATGGACCCACCATGGACCCACCATGGACTCACCATGGACTCACCATGACCCACCATGGACCCACCATGGACCCACCATGCCTGGACACTTCGGCATCCGCCATTTTCATTGCCACAAACACTTGTCCTGCCTCTTATACTGGCCCCCTGGAGACACAGCATCCTTTGTGGCCCCCAGGATTAGGCTAAGTGCCCTCTCGAGTGTTCGCACCATCCTCTGTGCCAGCACACTTGGGCACTGCTCACTCGGCTGTCCTCCTAACCAAAGAGGAGGCTTATGTCCGGCTGGCTCACTGTGGCACCCCCGATGCCTGGCACAGGGCGGTACTTCATGCATATTTGCTGAGTCAAGTTGCAAATGAGAGTTCAAATTGCTCTCGGCTCTTCTCTCACCTGAAGAGCCAGCCCTGAGAAAAGGCGTGGAGATTAACCAGGGGGACTCAGATCATACGAAAAATCCAGGTGCAGCCGAGACCAGTTTGGCTCAGTGGATAGAGCGTCGGCCTGTGGACTAAGGGGTCCCAGGTTCGATTCCGGTCAAGGGCATGTACCTTGCTTGCGGGCACATCCCCAGTGGGGGGTGTGCAGGAGGCAGCTGATCGATGTCTCTCTCTCTCATCGATGTTTCTGACTTTCTATCCCTCTCCCTTCCTCTCTGTAAAAAATCAATAAAATATATATTTTTTAAAAATCCAGGTGCAGAGTGCGGAATTCCAATATCAGAACTGAGAGGCATGGAAATCGACGGTGTGATGTTCAGACTTTCTGTTAGCAGGTTTGGTCTTACCGTTCAGACTGCAGGTGACAGACTGTCCCTCCCTCCTATTCCCCTCCCAGAATACAGCAGGCACCCAGCGCCACCACAGCCCAAAGACAAGTGGACTGTCGCAGGCAGACTTCTCTCTGGGGGTCTTTTGGAGCCTCGCGAACTTCTGTTGGACACACATGTCCTGAAACCCCTTCCCTGGGAATGAACATGCACGCACACACCGTGTATCTCACGCCGTCTCTCTCGGACATGGCACGTGTCCATCCTCTCTTCAATTCTCACCGAATCGCTATAAATAGCCGCTCCCTCCTCCCGCCCTCCGCTCCTTGTCATAGCCGTTTTCCAAGCCTGATGTCAATCGCTGTCCATGTCTGTTCTCCTCTGATTTCCGCGCCTCGGCAGACATTTGGGGTCGGGTTGCTGTCTCCGGGGAAGGCGGCGTGCAGAGGGAGCGTGTTTGCCAGCAGGCCTGGCTCTGCCGCTCAGACGGGGAGCCAAGGAGCGGGAGAGGCCGGTCCGACGGAGGACGCAGCTCCCGCCCTCACTCCGGCTCCTGACGGGTCCCCTCACAGCCGTCCCCATGGCAGCCTGCTCTGCCCCCCCACTCTGCACCCCCATTCGCCTCGCGCCTGCCTTTCTTCCCGCCCGCAGCCCTGCCAGCTGTTCTTCCCCCCGAGCTCACGGCGCGGGTGCGGCCCAGCGCTGGCCACTGGCCGCCCAGGAAGACTTCCCTGACCGCTGCCACACACACACACACATACACACTAACACACACACTCACATACACTCACATACACACTCACACACACATATATACACACATACACACACACAAACACACATACACACTCACACACACACACTCACAACACATACACACACATACACAAATACACTCACACACACACACAAACACACATACATGCTCACACACTCACACACACACATACACACACACTCTAACACACATACACACTCACACACACACTCTAACACACATACACACTAACACACATACACACTCACATACACACTCACACATACACACACACACACATATACAAACACATACACACACATACACACACGATACTCACACACACTCTCTCTCACACACACACACACACACACACTCACACACACATACACACACACACTCACACACACTCACACACTCACACACACTCGCACACACATGCACACACATACACACTCTCACACACATACACACTCACACACTCTAACACACACATACACACACACTCACACACACATACACACTCACACACACATACACACTCACACACACATACACACACATATACACACTCACACACACATACACACAATACACACTCACACACACATACACACACTCACACACATATACACACATACACACATGCACACACACACATACACTCTCACACTCACACACACACTCTCTCTCACACACACTCACACACATACACACACACACACATACACACACACACACATACACACACACGCATGCACGCACACACTCCTCCTGCCATCCAGGCAACACTGATTTCGCTTCTCCCTGCAATCTCTCCACACGGACGCTGCCGCTCTCGGAATAAAAGGACACACACAGAGCACCTGCAATAAATGACCGTGCTCCAGGTAACGGGGAGCACACCTAGGAGCGAGCCGGCTGAACTTGGCAGTGGCTGGTCCGTAGTGTGCAGACCACAACCCGTGCCCTGTGTTCATGCCTCCCGCTCCAGAGCCAGCACGGCCTCAACAGCTCAACCGTTTTTTATCCGAGTGAACGAGAGGCAGGTTCCTTAACAACAACACAAAATAAAACCTGGCCCAGGAGCCGGACACCTATTTTAACCACACTCTGCTATCCCGTTTCCCCAAAAGTAAGACATCCCCCGAAAATAAGACCTACTTCCAGTTTTGCCTCTCCCTGTAATATAAGGCATCACCCGAACATAAGGTCTCCCCAGAATATAAGGCCCCCGAAGCTACCGTCAGGCGTCTGACTCCTGATTTAAAGAGACCTCGCCCTGCCTGAACAGCTCCGGCCCATCGGGGAGCTGGTTTGTGATGACGACAACTACCGTACCATAGACAGGGAATCAATTTCCTTTTTTTGTTCAACAATGTGTACTGTATTCTTCTTCATGGAAAAATAAGACATCCCCTGAAAATAAGACCTAGTGCATCTTTGGGAACAAAAATTAATAGAAGACACTGTCTTATTTTCGGGGAAAACAGGGTATTAATTCCCTGGACGACCTTGGACAAATCCCTTGAGTGCCTCAGGCCTCAGTTGCCCCATCTATAAAATGGGGACAACCTTTCCCCCGCCCTCTCACAGGATTCGTGAGAACCAACAAGGAAGGGCTGGCAAAGGTTCGAGGCCAGAGAAATCCAGTCTCCCAGGGAGACCCTGTGCGCCTCCCCAGCCCGAGGTGGCAATGGCGATGCCACCCGCTGGATTTACTTCCCCCTCTGACTCCGGAGAACTGGTTCCCCAGCGCCTTAAAGAGAGAGGGAACGGAAATTACTTCTCCCCCCAGGACTCTGAGCTAGGCATGGAGCCAACTTAGTTTTACTTAATATCAGAGTCAGAAACCCCAAAACCTCCACATCCTTCACACCAGTATCAACACTGGGGCAGTCTTAACACCAAAATCTCTTCTGCTTCCCTCGTCCCTGAACTTGACCCTGCCGAGGGCAGGAGGTGTCTGCACGCCCGGGAGCAGGAATCACGGGTCTCCGGCCTCGCTGGGGCCCTGGCAGGTCCCCAAGGTCCCGAAAGTCCCACGTTCGGTCCCAGCTCCCAGCCACGGAGTGACCGGCCACGGCCTGGGCACTTGGGCGTGTGCCCTGAGGGACAGGAACGTCCCGGTGCCTGGACGTGGGGCTGATTAGAGGGGGTTATACGTGAATTGCCGCATTAAGCCGTCCAAAATTGGATAAAGCGATTGTGAAATCTGTTTTGAGTCAACCTATACGTGTCTCATGGCAGGAAAATGTTTCGGTAAGAGTTCACGGAGGGAAAAGAAAGAAAAGGAAAAAAAAAAAAACCGGCAACTCATTGTTGGCTGACCTTCCTGGGCTCCTAATACTCAGCCCCCCAAAAGGCATCTTAGCCGTGTAATTTCCAATATGGGAACAATTTGAGTTGCAATTAGGCAAATCTCAGAAGGTTCTGCCACTGATTTGTTCGTTCTCTCGGCATTATTCTACAGGACACACTCAAAGACTGTGCCAGGTTCACGCAGAGGGCAGCCGGAGTGGCGCAGGGCGGGAGGGGGTATGGGGGGGGGGGCAGCGAAACGCAGCACTGCTTGGGAATGGCACCGTTCAGCCGCTGGAGCTGGGCACACGCTGCCCCAGGGGGTACCACTAAGAGCTCACCGGAGGCAGGGCCATTAGCGTCTCAGAGCTCGGCCAGGCCCGGGCGCTGGGCCGTGAGGGGGGACACAGGCAGGGGCGCTCCCAGCAGCCCAGGCAGGAACGTTAGAGTGTGTCACAGGCTGCAGCTCTCCCTGAGCACCCCCTGCTCGCCCCCAAAGACACTGGGATCAGAAAGACAGAGCCTCAACCTCAAGGAGCCCCCGTAAGGAGACATTCCTGCAAGCCCCGTGGTGACACGAGACAAATCGCTGCGACAGAGCACAGAAAGGACGCGACTGAATCTGCCCGCCGGTGAAGGCTTCCCCGAGAAGGGCGGACTTCCGGGGCCCCGGAGTGTGTGGAAGGTGCTGGAACCCTCAGCGCTGCCCTGGACCACCGCAGGTGGCTGGGCTTGGCCTCCGGGCTTCCTGATTCACTGAGAAAAATAAGCCCTCGCTCCTTAAACCAATTACCCACTTTCCATTGCACGGACCAGCCGGCCCCTCTTCCTAACTGTCCGCCTGGTGCTCAGCAGGGATCAGTAAGTGCCCCCACCCCCACCCCCGGATTCTCTGAGGCGGAGATGATCCCCATGGATGGAACGCCTCCACTTCTGGTTGCCTGGTGCTGCTCACACCCCAGAACACGCCCAGGGATCCCCTCCTCCTCCTCCTCCTCTTCGGCCTTGTCCTGCGCACACTCATGTCGCCTCTGGAAGCAGAGGGAGAGCCATCCCAGTGTGGATCCTTCCCTTCACGCTCAGACACCTGTGGTCCCCCCTACTCCACAGCCTGGGGTCCAGAAGACAACTTCACATTTTTGGGGATCGCTGCTCCATAATAGGGCTGATGGGAATGCGAAGGATGTCACCCCCGGATTTTTTATGGCCTGGGCGTGAAGGGGCTGGCGGCCCGATGATCTAGCTCTGCACCCAGCAGCCCCCCGAGGTGTGGGGACAGGAGGCGGGTGGGCCTTCCCTTCAGCAGCAGGGGAGGTGGCATCCCTCCTGGACTACTGCGTGGGCTCTCAGAATCCTTCTGGCCACTGGAGCGGTGGTTCTCCCGCAAGTCTGCAGACGCCAGCACATCTGCCTGCCGGTCTGTCTGCCCGATCAGCCTTTCTTGTACTTCCTGCCCTCACCAGAGAGGATGGGCACGCAAGGCCAGAGGAGAGCAGGCAGAGCCTGTGATGACTCCAGCCAGGTGTGTGGGCAGACTCGGAGTCCACGGTGTGGCAAGTGTGGACGAGAGCAAACCAGCCCAGCGGAGACTCCGCCTCCAGACCCACCCCCGAGCAGGGAGGACCACAGTCTCCGTGTGATCTACATTTTGTGTCTGCACACACACACTCCCATGCCATCGGTAAGTGGCACTGACTACATCACCCACCGGAGTGGCTGAAGTGGGTACCTGATCCTTGGGAGCGTGTTCAAAAGTCGCACACGGATGAGTCCTGGACAACCTCAGTCTTAAGCAGAGTCCCCTCAGTGCTGAGTACAGCATGTCCCCTCTGCACTTCATATTCCAGTGCCCTCAACAGCAAAGCCACCTGGCAACAGCACCCAGGAATAACCAATGCATTGTCCTTTCAAGACGTGGACGCTTGTACAAAGCTCTAAAGCTCCCCATGACCGTCCCAAAGCTCCCCGTGACTCTCCCACCTTCACTGGTCGGTCTTCCTACAATCTCAGCTCATCCCGCCTGCTCCCCTCCGTTCACTCTGTACCACAGCCACACCAGCCTCCTCCCCAACCCCCAGACAGGAGTCTTCTTCCTCCATCAAAACCACCCAGGTCCGGCGGGTGTGGCTCAGTGGTTGAGCATTAACCTATGAACCACGAGGTCACGGTTTGATTCCAGGTCAGGACACATGCCCAGGTTGCAGGCGTGATCCCCAGTGGGGAAAGTGCGGGAGGCGGCCAATCAATGATCCTCTCTCATCATTGATGTTTCTCTCTCTCCCTCTCCCTTCCTTTCTGAAATCAATAAAAATAGAGCCTGAAATAGCAATAGCAGCCATTTCCCTAATCAGAATCCAAGCTCCTGCCCCCCACTCGTCCAGAAAGCACAACAGCAAGATCTGGGTCCTCAAGACCGTAAGGATAAAAGGCCTCCAAAACCGGTGTGGCTCAGTGGATAGAGCGCCGGCCTACGGACTGAAAGGTCCCAGGTTCGATTCCGGTCAGGGGCATATATCTTGGTTGTGGGTGCATCCCCAGTAGGGGGCGGGCAGGAAGTGGCTGATCGATGTCTCTCTCTCATCAATGTCTCTAACTCTCTATCCCTCTCCCTTCCTCTCTGTAAAAAAAATCAATAAAATATATTTTAAAAATAAATGAATTAATTAATTAAATAAAAGGCCTTCTCACTCTTCTGTCTACCTCGTTCTAATCCCGCTTCATTCTGGGCCTTTAATAAAAAGCATCGGTTGATCTCTACCCCTGACCCCTGTATGCATGCGTATAAGCATAACCAGTGGACACAGACACCAGAGGGGTGAGGGCAGGAGCAGGGGGGGAAAGAAGGGAGAATGGGGGAATAAGGACATACATGGAATACCTTAATCAATAAGGAAAGGAAAAAAGCAAAAAAAAAAAAATGAAGTTAAATAAATAAAACCAGACATACCTGGTTCAAAAATAATAATAATAAAAAATTTTTAAATAAAAAGCATTGGCAACACGGCGGAGGTTCCTCTGGGCCTGTAAACATTTTTACTCCAAACACATCGGCTGCGCAATGCTGGAGAAAGAGCGAGAAAGAGCGAAGGAGGCCAGAGCCGCATGGAGCCAACAGGCCCGGGGCGGGCGCGAAGACCCCCCTCGGCGCGGGCTGCCGGCGCCTGGGTGGGCACGGGCAGCTCCCGGGCCAGCCAAGCTAGTAAAAGGCGCGGGAGGAGGGGGAGCTGGGGCCCCCAGTGTTCGACAGAAAGCCTCGGGAAACATTTCACGGCGGCAATCGGAACGGGGCAGGCCTGTGTGGACCCTTCACGCTAGCACAGCCCCGAGCACCTCACACCTCTCGTGCCCAGAACTTGGAGGCCTTCCCTCCCTCCTTCCCTCCCTCCCTCAGCTGCCTGGGGGCGCGGGGAGAGCAGTGAAACGGGAAAGATCGCGGCTTAAGAGCAGCAGGAAGTTTACACAAGCCACACACGAAAAGGCGGAGCCCCGATTGCACACCTCTGTCCCCCCTGAGGAAGGGCCGACCCCACGCGGTGGTGAACAGCAGGAAGGAGCCAGGAGCCGCAGATGCACTAACCCGGGTCGCTGTGTCCCAGCCATTGTTGGCTCTTGCTAAGGATGCCTCGCTTTTCTGGTGATATTGGGATGGCAGAAGCACGAAGCTAGGTCTGGATTTTGCACATTCCCACTTCCCAGTAAAGAAAGGAAATAAAGAAATCAGTAAAGCTGAGACCGGTTTGGCTCAGTGGATAGAGCGTCAGCCTGCGGACTGAAAGGTCCCAGGTTCGATTCCGGATGGGGGCATGTACCTTGCTTGCGGGCACATCTCCACTGTGGAGCGTGCAGGAGGCAGCTGATCGATGTCTCTCTCTCATCGATGTTTCTGACTTTCTCTCTCTCTCTTCCTCTCTGTAAAAAATCAATAAAATATATTTTTTTAAAAAAGGAATCAGTAAAGAAAGGAAATAAAGAAATCAAACCTATACACAGGAGACATAGGACTCATGAATATGCTAATGACCTTTCTCTGCGGTGGCCTTGCTTGGGGCATCGAGGTCGCACCCCTGGCTTATACTGTTGTTGCTGAATCTCAGAGGCTGGGAGTCTTCAGGAAGGAACCCGGGAACATGAACTACAGGTGTTACCGGAGTGTTTCTGAATAAGACGAGTCTCCCTGCAGAGTTCTGATGATTTCGTAGTCGGATAAATGTTCGCCTGAAAATGGAACAGTAGCCCTCGCTGGTTTGGCTCGGTGGATAGAGCGTCAGCCTGCAGACTGAAGGGTCCCAGGTTTAATTCCGGTCAAGGGCACATGCCTGGTTTGCAGGCTCGATCCCCATTAGGGGATGTGCAGGAGGCAGCTGATCAATAATTCTCTCTCACCATTGATGTTTCTCTCTCTTTCCCTCTCCCTTCCTCTCTGAAGTCAATAAAGATATCCTTTTTTTAAAAGAATGAACAATAGCCTGATAGTTGAAAGGCTATGAACACAATAGAGCTTCAAATATTTTCTAAATTAAAACACAACAGAATGATAAACCAGCCGACCAGCAGTTCTCAACCTGTGGGTCGAGAACCGCTAGCAGGGTCTCCTAAGACCATCAGAAAACACAGATATTTACATTAAGATTCATAACAGTAGCAAATTACAGTTATGAAGTAGCGACAAAAATAATTTTATGGTTGGGGACCATCACAACATAAAGAACTGTGTTAAAGGGTTGCGGCCTCAGGAAGGTTGAGAACCACTGCAGCCGACAGACAATTATGGACCATGGGGGCATCTAAATGGGTGTTCATGCCGCTGGCATGTGAGCTTCGTGAGGGCAGAGGAGGCACAGTTTTGTTCCCCACCATGACACCAAAGAAAGAGGGATGGGGACATGGTGGGCGCCAGCATTTGTAGGATGAATTGGATGATTGATTCACTAATCACATTTAATAAATGAAAGAGAGGATCCTCTCAGCGGGCCCTCCAATGCATGGCTCTCACGATGGAGACAGCCAGAAGCAATACAAGGTGTCTATTCCCGGTTGGGTAACCCTGCTGAAGGCGGCGGCTGTGGGCGGTCCCGTTCCCCCAGGGGGCATTCACTCCCCATCACTTATCTCCTGAGGTCAGGGCGTGTCCGGGACCCCACTGGCACAAGTGGCATCTTGAACCCCTCCACACGTACAGCGGTCCACAGAGCCCTGATTGGATTCCCAGCCAATCGGGAGGCTCAGGGGACTGGCAGAGGAGCGAGGGGCCCGGCCATCCTGCGGGGACCCCAACATCTCACCAGGGCCCTTTGCTCCTGGCCTTCTTCGCATCTCTGTGCTTCACCCCAAGGATGTGCAAAAAGCTGGGGGGCGAGGGGTCACAGGGCCGTCAGGACCAGAACGTGTATGTAACAAAGCAAAGGAGGGCGTCTTAGCAAACTAGCCAGGAGCGGGGTTCATCGGGCCGTGGATACGAGACGCAGAAAAGAAGGAAGCCCTTCAAAACCGCAAGCAACGGGAGACCGGGTGATTAAGAAGATAAGACGCGGGATCAAATCGACCTGGGTCGGAATCCAAGTTTTGCGGATTAGCAGTCACGGTGAATTGGAGGAGCTAAGCTGGTTGAATCTTCGCGTCTCTGTCTGCAAAGGAGAGGAGGCGGCGCTCTGTGTGCATCGGAGGCGGCACAGGATTCCCTGAGACGGAGCGGAGCACAGCGCCCGCCCGGAGCGCCCTCCGTGAACCGCAGCTGCTTATGAATGAGTGGCAGCTCGGGATCGGGAATGACAAGCGCACCATCCCATCTGGCTGCTGCCCCTGAGGCCGCTTTGCCTGATCCACCTGTCTCCCCCTGCCCCCTGCTCCTCGAAGGCTCCCACCTCTCTGGGAACCCAAAATGCCATCCTTCTAGAACAGTGGTTCTCAACCTTCCTGAGGCCGAGACCCTTGCATACAGCTCCTCATGGGGTGGTGACCCCCAACCATGAAATGTCGCTACTGTGATGCATCGTGATGTAAATATCTGCATTTTCCGATGGTCTTAGGCGACCCCTGTGAAAGGGTTGTTCAACCCCCAAAGGGGTCGCGACCCACAGGTTGAGAACCGCTGTTCTAGAGCCTTCTCTGGCAGGCCCCCACGCCATGTCATCTTGCACGGTAGAAATTGGGGTTTGCTTCCAATCTTCCCAGAGAGACCAAAAGCTCTTGGAGGGCAGAGATGGCCCTGACACTGTCAGCCCCTGCAGTGACTCAGAGAGAGCCAGCCTGGACACGGGTCCCTTCACTGCATCCAGGTCCCCAGGAGAGCACACGCC
The DNA here is from genome assembly GCA_004026805.1 of Lasiurus borealis. Taxonomy (NCBI): domain Eukaryota; kingdom Metazoa; phylum Chordata; class Mammalia; order Chiroptera; family Vespertilionidae; genus Lasiurus; species Lasiurus borealis. The sequence continues at coordinate 46,600 of PVJN01009128.1, read as the reverse complement.
TGGCAGCCGGTGGGGGGCCACTCTGTTCCCACAAACACGGGGACCCCCGCCTGCCACCTCAGGGGATGCAGAGGTCACTACAGGCCAAGCTCTGCCTGGGCAGCAGCGTCAAGGTCCCGGCCAGGAGCAGGGTATCGGCCTTGGTGGTGCCCCGGCCTCTAGAAACCGAGCCATGGAACGCACCCTGACACCCAACAATGGTGGGCCTGGCTGAGCCTCCCACCCCAGGAGCCGGCCAGCAGCACCCACACAGTGCCTGGAGCATCCCGCTGCATCCTGCTCACCCCGGATCCCAGAGAGCCCTTGCCTCTGCCCTTCCCACCACCTGCACCATGGGGCCCATGGTGCCAAGACACATCCAGCCACCTCACCTCCCCGGCTGCAAGCCCACCCCCTGCCTCGTGCATGGAACTGACCAAAGCAGTGTGAGGACTCGCGTTGTCTCAACGCACCTGGGGCTGCCTGATTCCTGGCCTACGACCCCTGGAGACCCTGCCGCGCACCTGCCCGCCTGGGTGTTCATCGGTCCGGCCCACCTCTACCAGGAAGGGAATCTCCAAGAGGAGATTGGATTCCATTGGAGCTGGGTGACCAGGACTCTAACTTGGCTCTATGCTGGCTCATCATGAGTGGTCTTACGCCGGTCCCGTCTCTCTCCCACCTGTAGCTTCATGGATCTCTACCCTCAATCAGACGGAGCCTCAGGCCCCATTACAAACCAGAGAGGTGTCTTGTTTGAAGGCTGGATGGGGTGGGGCTAAAGGTCACCCCACTCCAGCCCCTCCTTCCACTGAGGACCTTGAGGAGGAGGATCGGCCAGTGTCCTGGGTGCCCCTGCTCTGCCCGCTGGGTGTGTGATCCTCCACAACCCGGCGGCTGTCAGAAGCTCGGCTCCCCAAGAATGTTCTCCCAGAGGAGCAGGGGCTGGTGACCTGGCCGCTCCTGACCCACCCAGCCAACCCCCGGCATGAATGAAGTCGTTCCTGTCAACGTAACAAACACTCAACCCTGTGGAGAGCTTGTGTGGGTTCATTTGAGCCAAACTGATGACAATTGCCAGGAAGCAGAATCTCAATGGATGGAGAAAATGCTCCGGGGAATGACAATGTGCACCTTATTTTATATATTGCAATTAGAAGGGGAGACATATGTGGGTCACCTGAAATCCACTGAAATCCACGAGGGAGGCGGGAGAGAGCAAAGCAGGGAAACCTCTGGGCCTGGATAAAAAGTAAAATGATTGACATGCTTCTTTTACGTAGGGGGATGCAGGATAGTTAACAGTCAACTATAGATAGATATAGATATAGATATAGATATAGATATAGATATAGATATAGATATAGATATAGATATAGATATGGATATGGATATGGATATGGATATGGATATGGATATGGACATGGACATGGACATGGACATGGACATGGACATGGACATGGACATGGACATGGACATGGACATGGACATAGATATAGATGTAGATGTAGATGTAGATATATAGGTAGATGATATAGATATAGATATAGATATAGATATAGATATAGATATAGATATAGATATAGATATAGATATAGACATGGACATGGACATGGACATGGACATAGATATAGATGTAGATATAGATGTAGATGTAGATGTAGATATATAGGTAGATGATATAGATATAGATATAGATGTAGATATAGATATAGATATAGATATAGATATAGATATAGATTAGGTATAGATATAGATATAGATATAGGTATAGAGGAAGATATAGAGATAGATATAGAGATATAGAGGTAGAGCTATAGAGATATAGATATATAGATATATATAGATATATATATAAAATAAGAGAGGAATATGCTAATTATCTGTTACACCATGAGGCATAACCACCAGCTGTGTAATGACTGGATCACGGACCTGCAGGAGGGTGGGGCATCAAACTACAAACAGCAGGTGGCAGAGAGCTACAGGAGGGGACAGGGCAGCAAGCTAAGAAGAGGGATGGGGAGGAGCTACAGGAGGGCGGCAGTGACCTACTGGCACACAGATTCATGCTCAAGCCTACTAGTCTTACCTAATAGACAAATATGTAAATTGACTGTACCTCCACTATGCCACCAGCCAATTAGGTATGATATGCAAATTAACCCAACCAAGATGGCGGGTAAATTTGCATACACAGGCAGGACAGGCAGCGCCAGGCCCCACCCACAAAGTCCCATTTTATCAGGGCCTGGGGAGGCAGGGCATGCAGTGCCAGGCCCCCACTGGAAAGTCCCATTCTATGGGTCCAGGAAGATGGGACAGGCAGTGCCAGGCCCTGCTCAAAAAGCCCAGTTCCGTTGGGGGCTCAGGGAGTCCAGACAGGCAGCACAAGGGTTTTTAGGCTGGTGAACAGCAGAAGAACCAACTACTTATCTTGGAGAGAGGAAAAAGAGAAAACAAAGGAGAATGTGTGGGAATATGTAATAACACCTCAAAACAGTACCTCCCAATAATTTTATTTATCAGATTATAGACTCTTACTCATCTATGTTGTACTTACCGGCAGTCAGTCAGACAACCCCCGAGGGGGTCCCAGATTGAAGAGGGTGCAGGCAGGGAGGGTTAAAGGACCCCTCGCCTGGGCTGTGCACAAATTTTGTGCACCAGACCACTAGTATAGATATAAAAGGCTGATATGCAAAGTGTCCCCTTAGGAGTTTGATCACTTGCTATGATTATCCTGACCACCAGGGTGAAGCACATAACGAAGGAAGACCCCCAGCCAGCAGCCAGCAGCTGAGGAAGGAAGGCTCCAGCTGGTAGCCAGAGGGCCCCCCACTGCCCCTCTTCCCACACCCCCTTTGTCCCTGATCGCCAGCCTGGCCTAGGGACCCTACCCGTGCACGAATTTCATGCACCAGGCCTCTAGTAACTCAAAAACAATGAGGGGATTTATGGTCTCCACTCTGGTGCTTTGAGGGTATGGAAGGAGGAAATTACTTTGACATCACAAAGCTTTGTTATCGTAGATGCAAAAAGACAATAGACAGGCTCAGTTAAGGCAAAGACTGACCTTTGCCAGGGAAGATGCCAGCCGAGGACACGATTACCCACCATAAACTGCTTTTAGCTACAATTTCAACTTCAGCGCACTCTGTGTGGTTACTTGAGGTCTCTGGGTTTGCGAGGCCGCCATGCAGGCCTTCTCTGAGCTTGGCAGGTGCTGTATGCGGTCCCCTCTTATCCACACTCCGCTCAGAAAATGCATAAAATGCGCACAAGGACAGATGGCACCTGCCCCTCCCAAGGTTGCCCCCTCCAAGCTCAGCACCCATGCCCTGGGCTGCTGCCCCCGCCTGACCAGAACCTGGGATGGGCAGTGGCCCCTTCGGCGGCAGAGAGACCCACCAGGGCTCAGCCAGCCGTTCCAGCACCTCCGCCAGGTCAGGCGCTGTGTCCAGTGCCCACCTGCAGGGACGGGAAGCCAAGATGCAAAGACCTGCCCGGCCCCTTGTGCTCCCAGGCTCATAAGGGGGACAGATAGGGTGGCAAGTGCTGTGAGAGGGAAGAGCGGGTGCTGGGGACAAGGAAGCTCTGTCACAGAGGAGAGGACAGGAGCCGGAAGCAGCAAGTGGGCACTCGGCCGGAATCCCCCTGGGGCTCAGCTCCTGCCGGAGCCACTGAGCCCTCTGCCCTCGACAGGTGCTCAGAGGCCCCTCCAGCACCCACGCGCACGCTGTCTGGCGGCTGCCAGCCAACCAGAGAGGTCAATGCCCCAGCTAACCAGCAGGTGACCTGCACCCGAGCTTTAAAGGACCAACTAATCACAACCCCCCAAAATGAAAGAAACCAAGACAACAGAGAACAACAGTGAAAGGAGACCAGCATGCGGGTCCTGGCTCTCACTCTCCTCACTGTGCGACCTCAGCCAAGTCACTCAACCTCTCTGATCCTTTCTTTCCTCAGATCAGCGGTTCTCCACCTTCCTAATGCCGCGGCCCTTTCATACCGTCCCTCATGTCGTGGTGACCCCCACTCATAAAATTATTTCCGTTGCTACTTCATCACTGTCATTTTGCTACTGTTAAGAATCGTAATGTAAATACCTGTGTTTTCCGATGGTCTTAGGCGACCCCTGTCGAAGGGTCATTCAACTCCCAAGTGGGTCGTGACCCACAGGTTGAGAACCGCTGCCTTAGATCATAGTAGCAAGAGCCTGCCTTTATTTTTCTAAATGTGTAGATCTCAGGGTGCTTATACAGAGATGATCTTAATAGAATCCTTATTGGAGAACTGCCTCCCGCGTTTTGTAGAGGAGGAATAAAGGGTCAAACAGGTACACCTTTATTCCAGGCAGGGGCGGAGCCTGGGCTGAAAGCAGAACTCCTAACTAGTTCCTGCACTCCTGGTCCTTACCGCTCCCCCTCACCTCCTCGGGCACTCTTCTTGCCAAGGCTGCCAGAGCCCCCTCACTCAAATGTCTGGTTTTTTGCAGCCTGGACTCTTCTGGAAGGACAGCTCCAGAAACATTCACTGCTCGCCCATAGAGACCCCCAAAATAGAGCATGCTCTTCTACCCGGCTCTGCAGACCCAACACCGCCAACAGCAGCAGGTCCGGAGATAAACGCAGGGGTGCGGGGGTGGGGGGACTTCTGGGGCAGCTGCAGGGGTGAGGCCAGGTGGGGCAGGGAGAGTGAGGGGTCCCCCAGACGCAGATAAACTTCAAAGGAAAAGAGGGGATGGGAGCGACCACTCCAGCAACACGACACCCACCGGGGAACCCAGTCCCCAGGGTTCCCCGAGAGGGCGACGGGACAGTGGCCAGTGCCGCTGCGGTTCCCCCGGGGGCAGGACCACACCTGGCGGCAGGGCCAGGCCAGCTGCCCGCCCAGCCTCGTGGGCAGCGCTGACTCACGGGGGCCCGAGGGGCCGGCCTGGCCCGGCTCTCAGCACGTCTGACTCACCGTCTCCTGCCCGAGCCACCGTACGACATTCCTTCTCCCAGAAACAACATCCATCTTTTTTTTTCAGCTGGCAAGGGAGCCCCTCCGCGTTCTTGGGGCTGTAAACGGAGCATCGAATTTTCCGCAGCTTTTCCCGGTGAGTATGCCTGCGGGAGAGTGAAAAACAAGTCCATGTTAGGGCCCGGACCTTCTCCTCGTCCTTGAGCTGCCTTAGTTTCTCTCAAGGTCATTGGCCCAGTAGGGGGAGTCTGGTGAGGGGTAAGAGGTGGGAATTAAAGCAAAAATGTTCCAGTGACACCATAGTTCAAAGTCAGACAGGGCAGGTGGTCAATGAATACTTACTCTACAGCAGCTCCATTCCCCGCCTCGTGTGGTTTGTGTGCCTGTGTCTCTCCTGCCCTCACCATAAGCTTGCCAAGTCAGACTGGTATCCCCCCATTTTACAGTCATGGAAACTGAGGCGCGGAGAGGTTAAGCATTGGAGCCAGGACTCAGGCTCAGGTCCCAGAGCTGATATCCCTGATTGAAACGCACCTATATCCCCTCCTTTCACCCCAATATGTCCAGGTAGAGAGCAGGCCCTCCTGCTCCAACTCACACACACACACCCACATTAAATGCAATTAACTGGCATCCTCCAGCCTTGGCCAAGCTGCCTGCTTCATCATTCCTGCCCTTCCCAGCTCCCGGGACCCAAGCCTCCAGTGGCACCTCCTGGAAACAGGTAGAAGATGAAGGAGACACCATCATCTGGTCTGGCATCATGTCCACCAACCTATGCAAGACTCCATTCCTCAGATCCCTACATGAACCCCTCTGGGCGTAAAAGCAAACCCTTGTACATACACACCACTCCAGGGGCACAGATGGTCCTCGGGAGAGTAGCCCTGCCCATTTGCAGATGGGCAGACCCCTGTGCAGGTGGTCAGGTGGGTACAGCCCAGGGGCAGTGAGCCTGTGCTAGATACAGTGGTACCTCGAGCTACGAGTTTAATTCGTTCCATAACCTTGAGGAGTGGGAAACTATGAGACACTCGAGTGGAGGTAAACTGGTGGGTCGTGTGCAGCTGGCCAATCCTCGCCATGACTCCTATCTCAACTGTTGCTCGTATTTCAAAGCAAAAATCGCTCGCTCGACGGCTCATATCTCAAAAATCTCCTATGTTAGGGCACTCGTATCTCGAGGTACCACTGTATTCTGGCTGGCCCTCCAGCCCCACCCTGCTCCCTTGCCCTCTGGTGGTCATCAGCCTGGAGAATAAGGCAAAGGCCCTGTGATGGTGTTCATCATTCAGAAAGGAGTACAAGAGCACCCGTACACCAAATTACAAATGACTACGGGCCCAGTGCACAAATTCGTGCACCTTGAAAGGAACCGTGGGCCACGAGGCTGTGGTGGGTACAGGGGTGAGTCTCAGCTCACCCCCCCCCATCCTGCTCTGTGCCCTGGGGCTGCAGAAATGGGCTCCCTTGCCCTCTGGTTTCCAGTTGGGTTTGGACCAGTGGATGGTGCTAGCCCGAACATAGAGGGCAGGAGGGTACCTGTCAGTCCCTCTCCCATCACCCTGCGGCCAAGCCATGGCCTCTTACATCAGAGTCCCAGCTCCTCTCAGACTCCCTTCTCCCTGAATACGTGGGCACCTGTAGCTCCAGATCCAGCTCCCCCTCCTGCCCCTTGCACCCCATCATTGCTGCATCATCCTTTCTGTGGCCCTTGACCTTCTCAACCTTTGTAAACAGCCTCTCCACTAAACGCTCCTTGCTTTTCCCGTCTGTTTCCTGCTGGGACCTCGGTGCGCTGAGAGCTGTTTAGGGCAGAGGTGCTGACTGGCAGAGGAAGAAGAAAAATCTCTGTGGCTTTTCTTGAGCTTCTCTCGCCACTAGAGGTGGAACATTTACCTGCCGCTCTGAGTGCATTTGCCTGCTGTGCCTTTAAATTATTGAATACAATCTAGAAAGACCCACATTCCCCTTAGCAACAGCCTCAATCCCCTGGCAGCAAATCCCCGAGGACTCAAGAGAGAAACCTTGGCCTTTGAGCCTTTGCCAGATCTCCAGGTACACATTCTTACACTCCACCATGTACTATGCCAGGTAAGATGGTGACCCAACACTGCATACTGACTAGCATAGTTTTGGATTTAAGTTTAACATTTTTATTGAAATCCATTCTCTTCTCTGTCTCCAACAGAAGTGACTTGCTTTTTAGTCTGGATGGATTTCTTCATATATACATATAATTGATTCTTTTTTACAGAGAGAAAGGTAGAGGGATAGAGAGTTAGAAACATCAATGAGAGAGAGACATCCATCAGCCACCTCCTGCACGCCCCCTACTGGGGATGTGCCCGCAACCAGGATACATGCCCTTGACCAGAATCGAACCTGGGACCCTTCAGTCTGCAGGCCAACGCTCTATCCACTGAGCCAAACCGGTTTGGGCTTGATGGACGGGTTTCTTCTTGATGGAAAAGACAAAGATGACTAAGACCCACGTCCCATTCTCAAGCCGCTCACAGGTCAGAGAGTCCAGTGTGTTAGGAGCTGTAAGAACAGAAAGGGTGACTCCCACTGGCTGGAGGTAGCAGGGAAAGCTTCACCTGAGAGGTGTGACCCAGAATGTTATCTGAAGGGTGGGAAGGAGCTCAGCAGGTGAATACGCTGCATGAGGCCATGGGAACAGCACGTGGAAAGGTATGGGAGAAAAGTCTATTGCGTTCTTGTGCCGTAACCATGGCATGTGACTGGAGCATGCAACATGTGTGGGGAACTGGGTGTCATCAGCCTGGAGAATGAGGCAGAGGCCCTGTAATGGTGCTCATCATTCAGAAAGGAGTACAAGAGCACCCATACACCAAATTATAAATGACTAGGGGCCCAGTGCACAAATTCATGTACTTTGAAAGGAACTGTGGGCCATGAGGCTGTGGTGGGTACAGGGGTGGGTCTCAGCGCATCTTCCATGCCCCCACCTAGCCCTCCCCCACTCCACTGCAGCCCCCAATACTCTGTCTGCCAGCAGCCCCACTCCTGCCACTGCCGCTCCCACACACTGAGGGCACTGGTCCCACTGGCACCCACTGACCACATGGAATGATTGGGGCCAGTGCAAGCAGTGGTTGCAAGTGGGGCCAGTGCTGTGAGCAGGTGCGAGCACCGGCTGCTGCCCCGATTGCCCCTCAGGAGCAGGGGGAGGTGGAGAATCCCTCAGGAGCGATCTGGGCCAGCCAGATGCCACTTGCACCCGCTGGTGGCATCAAGTGATAGGGACAGATCTCACACCAGCAGCAGGTGCAAGTGCTGGGTGGCACTGCGGTGCAGGGGAGCAAAGAAGTTTCAGTAACCACCAGAGGCTCACCCTAATGACAGCAACTAGCCCCTCACCTTGGTCTGGAGCCCCTGCTCTCCTGCTCCATCATATCTCACCATGGCTGATACCCACCATGTTCCACACTCTGCCACCTGCTGCCAATGCCTGCCATATTCAGCATGCACCCCCTGGTAGTTAGCGCACATCATAACAACCAGTTGTTCAGTTGTCCTGCCATTCAGTCTATTTGCATATTCAGCCTTTTAATATATAGGCCCATGTACAAGGCTCTGCTCAAAGACCAGATGGCCTATCCAGCCAGTGTGGCTCAGTGGTTGAGCATCAACCCACGCACAAAGAGGTTACCAGTTCAATTCCAAGTGAGGTCACATGCCTGGGTCATGGGCTTGATCCCCGGTGGAGGGCATGTAGGAGGCAGCCCATCAATGTTTCTCTCTCATCAATGTTTCTATCTCTCTTTCCCTCTCCCTTTCTCTCTCTCTAAAATCGATAAAAAAAACATTTTTTTTAGGAAAAGACCAGATGGTCTTCTTAACCAGAGTATGATATGGTCAACTCATTTCTGGGTTCAAACGTATGCTCCAGAAAAAATGAGAACTGAAAAGCAAGAAAACACAAGTCTCAATTTTTTAAGTTGTGGAAGTGATAGATATTGTTGAGTGCACATAGTTTATGAACTGGTGTCTGTGCCAACTGGTCGGAAATAGCTCTCCAAAATGGAGATATGAATGGATGGATGGATGGATGGATGGATGGATGGATGGATGATGGGTGGGAGGAAGGAAGAATGTATGGGTAGATGGGTGAATAGATAGATGGTTCATAGACAGAAGGAGGCAAAGAAACAAGGATGATATAGAATGAATAAGTTCATACACAATCACAGAGCGATAGTTATTGAGATCTCCGTGACTGAGATCTTCCCACTGCCACAAAAACAAAAGTCATTTGGGAATGGATTGGAAGCCAAGTTCAAAACTCCCAGCTCCTCAGGAACACACAGTGCTGACCCCACATCCCCTCACAGAAGACCCGGGAGGGGACCAGCGTGCCCGTTTCCTGCCTCTCGCTGGCACCATTCCCCCGGACAATGTGGGGATCACATGTGGGGATCCCGCAGGAGACAGTGCCCCGGGGACATCTCAGGCGATAAATTCTGAGCAACGTGACAGCCCGTGGAAGGAAACTCTTGCAACTCTGTGAACCACACATGGCTCCAAGGAAAGTCTGGTTCAGCTTTCAGACCTGGCAGTCCCTCCCTGGATGTCAGAAGGATGGTGACCGTCAGAAGACGCGCGTTCCCTTCCCTGTTTGCCCAGAGACACGGCCCCTGCGCCGGCAAGGCTGTACTTTCCCCACCTGTGGTTTCATGTTCACCGCCAAGTCCATAAACCGAAAGGCAGTTCTGGTTCAGATGACTCCGAAGGAGGAAAGGAGCAATTTCACCTTCAAAGGGGACAGATCCCGGAGCCAGGAAATAAGACTCATGTTTCCGGCTGCATGAGGGGAAGGCTAGACTGCGGGCTTCCAGGGGCCAAACCCCCCCTCCCCCAAGTCCAGGGATGATAGGGGACGACCCAGACTCTGGCGATGGTGGACACTGGTCACTTGAGGAAAACAACAGGTCATCTGTGGGCAGAGCAGAGGCTGAAAGGGACCCGCTGGGACCATCGACTGAACCAGGATGCAGCTGTCTGCTGGAGCCTCCAAGAGCAGAGAAAAAGGAGCCAAACCCCGAAGAAGGAAGGGCAGCCACGTGAGGAAGAGGGCAGGTGCCCCCAACATCGTGGGACCTCCACTCAAGTCCCTGCTGAACCTGCAAGTCCCAGGTGGCTCGTGGAAGTCATTCTGCCTGGGCCTCCTTGTTCTCATCCAGCAAATGGACACAGTCACCTCTGTCCCCCTTAGCTCGCAGGCTCCCGAGAGAGAGCCCATGGTTTCAGCAAAAGTCACCTCAGAGGCATGTTCTGGAACAGGCAAACCATCCCCAGTGGAATCTCGTCGTAACTGATAACCCTCGCAACTTCGCAGGCATCCAAGACAGACACCCCTCTGCCTGCATGAGTCCAGCTGCATCAGCTCTACCAGGCGCCCCTATTCTAGCTCAAACCTGGGCCCTCAGGCTGTCAGCTGTCCCCACGTCCCAGGCCCTGAGGACCATCTACATCCCATCTGTGGGTTTCTCTGTCCGCCCCTGGAAACCTGAGGGAGTGAGGCTGGGAGGGGGCAAACATGAAAGCAAACTCTACAAGAGACCAGGATGAGCCCAGCACGTGTGGCTCAGTGGCTGAGAGTTGACCTATGAACCAGGAGGTCACAGCTCGATTCCCAGTCAAGGCACGTGCGGGCTCGTTCCCCTTCACAGCCCAACACAGCCACAGCCGAGACGTGATCATGTGTGAGACCCCACCCAGTCCCATGAATCACGCCTGGATCTTCCTCAGCCCCACGCTACACGGAAAGACATTCATGGCTTTTCATTCATTCCCATGGAGACCCACGTCCCCCTCCACCTGGGGAAAGTCCGCAAGATGCCAAAAGGGTTATTTTTCTGGGATGAGCGCACTGACAGGGAGTCGGCCATCTATGTGGTTGAACATGACGAGCCAAATACTTGCCGGTCGTTTTTACAATCGTCGGAGGGAAGCTGACAAAGGAGAGGAAAGAGGCCGCAGGTGTCGGGCTGGTGTTTGGAGACGCCAGCCAGCCTCCAGCAATGGCAGCCATGCCCGGGAACCAGCAACACTGCTTGCAAGGCAGATGCTTGACTCATGGAACGGAGCAAATGACCAGGAGCTTCCTGCGAGGTCGGGGCCTCGGGGGGACACGGGGTGAGCTCCCCGCAGCAGCCCCTGGAATGGGCCCTCCCCGGCACTCTTGCAAAGCCAGAAAGCTCCGAGGAGAGACGGCCCCAAACCCACACTGAGGCAGAGCAAGGAAGCATCAGCGGAGGACGCGGTGCAGAGTGCCAGCTGGGACGGGGTGTCTGGTTCAGACTTCCCATCCACTGGGTTTCTCTGTCCGCCCCTTGAAACCTGAGGGAGTGAGGCTGGGGGGGCGGGGGGCAAACATGAAAGCAAACTCCAAAAAAGATGAGGATGAGCCTCACCCCTGTGGCTCAGTGGTTGAGAGTTGACCTATGAACCAGTCGAACTGTGGTCACAGTTCGATTCCCAGTCTGGGTACATACAGTGGCACCTCGAGGTACGAGTGCCCTAACATACGAGATTTTTTGAGATACGAGCCGTCGAGCGAGCGATTTTTGCTTTGAAATATGAGCAACTTTTCAGATAGGAGTCATCGCGCGGATCGGCAGGCTGCACACGACCCACCAGTTTACCTCGACTCGAGCGTCTCATAGCTTCCCTCGCCTCAAGGTTACGGAACGAATTAAACTCGTATCTCGAGGTACCACTGTACTGGCTCGATCCCCAGTGTGAGGCATGCAGGAGGCAGCCACTCAATGATTCTCTCTCATCATTGATCTCTCTCTCTGTCTCTCCCTCCCTCCCTCTCTGAAATCAATAAAAATATATTTTCATAAAATAAAATAAAAGAGATGAGGGTGAGAAAGGAAGTTCAGTGGGAAGGAAAGCCGAGGATGAAACCAGATGTGGCCTGACTTCACGCCTGTGCACACTCAGCGAAGTCGCCCCCCTCCTGTCCCACCCTAGGCCTGGCAGATTGGGGTTCACCCTCTGGGCCCCCCCCCCCGTCACTCAGCCGCGGGGACCACAGGCGGGAGACTGGAGCAGGTGAGGTCATCGCTTGGAGGAGGAAGCGAAAGACCTCAGGCTAGGAACCCAGCGTGGAGGCCTGAGCTCACTCCTCCCCGCACTGCCTTGGTCATCTTGGATCGCCCGGCCCGGCCCGGCCCTGGGCCAAGGTCTCCTCCATTCACGGGGCTGACGGGCTGTCGCAGAGACCAAGTGGAAGTGACAATTCCCAGAAGGCGGCGGAGGTCTGGGAGCTGGTGCCTGGGAGCCAGGCCCCTCCATCTTCAATCCGACACTCAGAAGGGTCAGGGGGGCAGTGGGAAACTAGCCCTGGCTGGACCCCGCCAGAGGAGGCGGGGGGGGGGGGAGCACTCAGCAGCCCAGGCCTCTTCCAAGTCAGCTCAGAGTATAGTACCGTATTTTCCGGCGTCTGAGACGACTTTTTTTAAAATATATTTTATTGGTTTTTTACAAGGAGGAAGGGAGAAGGATAGAGAGTTAGAAACATCAATATGAGAGAGACATCCATCAGCTGCCTCTTGCACAGCCCCAATGGGGATGCACCTGCAACCAAGGTACATGCCCTTGACCGGAATCAAACTTGGGACCTTTCAGTCCGCAGGCTGACACTCTATCCACTGAGCCAAACCGGTTTCGGCTAAGACGACTTTTTAACCTAGGAAAATCTTCTCGAAAGTCGGGGGTCGTCTTTTTTTTGTTTGTTTGTTTTTGTTGTTTTTTGTTTTTGTTTAGTGTTCCTTGTATGAATATCACAACTTATTATCACGTCTTATAAGGCGGGTATAATATCCCAAACTCTATATTTTAACGGGAAAAGTTGGGGGTTGTCTTATACGCCCAGTCGTCTTATATGCCGGAAAATGCGGTATCTGCCCCTGGCCCACAAAGCACCTATAATCGAGCAGTTTTCAAGCACAAAATAAGCCACGAAGGAGCCACTGTGTCCCTCCCAGACCCCCCAGGAACGAGGTGGTCACGGGGCCCCTGCCCTGGGAACTGGAGCCCCCACTGGCAGCTGCCTGGGGAGAGAGATGGACGGTACAGTGGCACCTCAAGATACGAGGGCCCTAACATACGAGATTTTTGAGATACGAGCCGTCGAGCGAGCGATTTTTGCTTTGAAATACGAGCAACATTTGAAATAGGAGCTGCACACGACCCAGCAGTTTGCCGCGACTCGAGCGTCTCATAGTTTCCCACGCCTCAAGGTTAGGGAATGAATCAAACTCGTATCTCGAGGTGCCACTGTACTTGCTCGGAGCTCCCGGGAGGTGCTGGGGTCACACATGTACTCAGTGGAAGGAAGCCCCTCCTGCGTGTCAAAGTCCCCAGCCAGGGGAGGGTGCCTGGCCCAGGCCTGCCCTGGGCAGAGTCCGCTCAACTTCAACCTCATGCTCACACCCTTGGCTCTTCCTGGGGCAAAAGAGGTTGAAAAAAAAGAATAATCTTGAAGGGAAAGAGGCTGTGGAGGGGAGAGTTGACCCAGAGTGTGCCCTGCACGCGAGGAGTGCGGAGGCCAATGGAGGAGTTGAGGTAGAGCTGCCCAAGACCGGCTCCAGCGGAGAGCCAGGCTGACCTGGTACTGGAGGGGCCGGTGAGCAGCTCTCTGGCCGCTGAGGTCAGAGGAGTGGGGAGTAGAGAGGGCCAGCCAGCGGGCTGCCAGCAGGAGGCCAGTCTACCCTCCCCCACCGTGAGATGTCACAGAGAGACGATGGGTGCAGGGACAGGAGGCAAGGCCCTGGATCTCCCTCATCCTCTATCCTCCCTTCCTCAGGATGCCCCCTCTGGCTGCCCCCTGCTCCCCTACTCTGCCCTTTCTTTTCTTTTTTTAATATATTTTATTGACTTTTTACAGAGAGGAAGGAAGAGAGATACAGAGTTAGAAACATCAATGAGAGAGAAACATCATTCAGCCACCTCCTGCACACCCCCTACTGGGAATGTGCCCACAACCAAGGTACATGCCCTTGACCGGAATCGAACCTGGGACCTTTCAGTCCGCAGGCTGACTCTCTATCCACTGAGCCAAACCGGTTTTGGCGACTATGCCCTTTCTTGCCCACCTCCCCCTGAAACCCTGTCTGCTTTGTCCTTCCTCCAGGGTCCCAGCGAGGCCTGCGCCTGGCCACTGAGTCACTGGGACACCTCTCGGGGCTGGGACCCAGAAATGAATGGGACCCCCCACCAGCCCTGGGGATCTCCTGGTCTGTGGGTCCATGGGAGCCAGGCAGGGGAGGGAGGAACTAACAGAAGGCAGTTTCCACCCAAGAGCCAGGGCTCTGAGCAAACCCGGAGACACACGGCAAACCTTTTACCACTGGAATAAAACCCGAAAATGTCCCTGGAACCCACTGGATCCAGGATTTCCAGGGGAGCTCGGTGCAAGTGAGTCACCCGGGACACAATGGCCGGTCCCGGGTGCCAGCCCAGCTGAGCGCGGTGAATACGTAAAACAGAGCCCGTGGGGTAGACGGTCCAAGCCCTCGGGGCTGCTAAAGGGTTGCCTCCGTCCTTTCCAATCCAACCCACCAGCGGCAGGCAGGCAGCTCCGAGCGCCGCTCAGAGGCTGGCTGAGGACAGAAACCCCGAGAACACGGAGCCGGCCGTAAATCTGGGCCTGCTCGGACAGCGCTCTGGCGGGCCTGGGGTTCTCCCTCTCTCTGAAGGAAGAAGAAAAAAAAAAAAAAGATGCCCAACGAATAACAATCCCCAAAACAGAAGCCCGCGGAGGGAAGCCGGGTGCTCACAGACAAAACGTGCGCTTGAGCCCCGTCTTGCTCAGGGGAGGAGCGCCGGGCACAGGCCCGCAGGCAGAGCGACCCTGTTCTGTTCCCCACACGCACCGCACAGCCAGACCCCCCACGCAACAGGTGGCTGGACTTCTAAGAACCATTTCCCCTTCGGGGGCCAAGAGACTGTTCCAGAAAACGAGGATGATTAGAACGGTTACCGCTAAATGTCAGCCATGTGTTGACGATGACCCGTCCAGAAAAAAAAAAAAAAATTCCCATGTGACAGATGAGGAAACTGAGGCTCTGAAACACTGAGTGCCTGGAGCCAGGGAGCCTCGATCGACAGTGGGAGTGGGTGGCAGATGGACACGTCAAAATCCCCGTCCGAAGGCCACCTTGCTGCCTCCCATCCTTCCTGACCTCCACAAATACCTGAGCCCTCAAAGTGAAATGGCTCGAATGTTGAGGCAGCGATGACAGAACAGCACAGCCCGGTGCAAACCCAGGAGGAGGGGTTAAGTTAGCCCCGTGGCCTTGGTAAAACTAGTCATCATAGTGATGCTATTGTAATAATAATGTGCTCCTATCATTATGAAGTCTTCCTTGGTGCAGCAAAAAAAAAAAAACGTAGACTTCTGGATACCCCCTCTTAGAGAGAATCCAACAGTTGATACAGTGGTACCTCGAGATACGAGTTTAATTCGTTCCGTAACCTTGAGGCGTGGGAAACTATGAGACGCTCGAGTCTCGGGCGGTAAACTGGTGGGTCATGTGCAGCCGGCCGATCGCGCAATGACTCCTATCTCAACTGTTGCTCGTATTTCAAAGCAAAAATCGCTCGCTCGACGGCTCGTATCTCAAACATCTCGTATGTTAGGGCACTCGTATCTCGAGGTACCTCTGTATTGAACTGCCTACTCATCCTGAGGGGAAGGAAGGACACTCCCTTTCATCCTGACTTTCCGGGTGAGCTGCGCTGGGGGCAGCCTGAGTAGTGAGGACCCCGCTGGCCCAGGGCTGCCTGGTGTGTGACTTAAGAGTCTCCCCTTTCGAGCCTCTAATAAGAGACAGCCAGTGGGAGCGCATTTCCTGACGGATCTCCGGCTCCGCCAGGTCCATGAAGGTGCAGAGCAGTGCCCAGCCCTTTCCTTCCGATGATGGCCCCCTCCTCCCTCAGGTTCCTGTGCTTTTCACCTGGCACATCCTACACCTCAAAGCCCTGCGCTGGCCCCTCCTTTTCTGAGAAGCCTTCTCACCCTGCCTCACCCACAGAGGCCCCATCAGTGCTCAGAGCCCGGCTTGCCTCAGTCCTAGGCCACCGGGTCACGGTGACTGGTTTACCCTGCTCAGTGCAGAACCGTGGCCCCACTTGGCACAGAACTGGGCACACGGGGAACTAAACAACCACCACCTGCTAAACGGAGGCCCAGGGTGCCCCAGAGAAGGGCAGGGTCTGTGGAGTGCCCTGAGCCTGTGGGCCAGGCAGCTGCTAGACGTGGCCCTTCCAGAGAGGAAGAGAGGGGTAATGACCCAGCCCTCTGACTCCTGCGTGTCTCTCCGTCCTCGCTGAAGTGGCCCTGGCACTACTCTGAGAATCGTCCCCTTCCCGGGTTCCAACAGCCGGCTAAGAGCGGAGCTGGAACGACTCTCAGAGAACATCTGGTCAACCTCACGCTGCGCGTGGGGGAACAGAGGCCCCTGGTGGTGAGGGCTTCGCCGTGTGCTCCCGACACTGACAGAGAACTTACTCTTGTGTCACCTGCCCCTGAGGCTCCGTCCTGCATGCCTGCTTGGTGCCAGTGGGGCAGCAGGAACATCTATGGCAGCTTTGGTCATCGGGCATCTGGACAATGCCCAGCCCCTGCCAGCCTGTGGATCGGGCTGTGGGGAGCTGCATGGGGCCTGACTGTCGCAGCCCAGCCAGCCCGAGAGGAGAGCAGACTGCCCTCCGTAGCCAGTGTCTATCCCCCTCTGGGCTACCAAAGAGCTAGCCCCGTCCATTCAGGAAGTCCCTCAGCACCATCGGTTCCTAGTTCTCTTAGCTCAGAGAGCGACACTATGAAAAGGGAATTTTTCTCTGAGACTTGGGGGAGATATCAGAACTTCAGGTTTAGGAACCTCAAAAATGTAGAAGGTAGAAAAGTCAATGTCCTTTCAGGCCCACCTTCCTGCAGCTGGTGATTCCTTCCTCGGCCTGCATCTTTCCCCCAACCCCCAGCCTCGGGGCACACAGCTCCCCGATACACAGGTGTCCTCAGAGGGTCTCTTCTCTGTTCTGTTCCCTGCTCATGCCTTCATAAGTTCAGCACATTCACTGAGCACCCCGGGAAAGCAACATCCTAGGCCTCAAGCAGAAACTCATGGGGTAACGGAGACAAACCGGCTGGTCATAAGCGGGGAGGTAGAACATGTGGACACACTTAGGGAAGAGCATGGCATGCCCAGAGCACAGGGGAGCAGCAGGAGTCGGAATGAAAGCAGTAGCATGAGGTCGGGTCACCAAGAGTGCCTAATACCAGCCTGAGAGTCACCCACCCCACCTCTTGCAAGACATAGGTTTGGGTAGAATTTAAACATCCTCAGAGGATGTAGAGACGACCCCAGGGCATCCTCTGGGGTCCTGGGGAGGTTGTAGATGCTTTCTGGGCCTACATGGCAAGCTGCCTCGGCTTCCAGAACCCAACTCAAGGGTCGCCTCTCTCTGAAGCTTTTACCCACTTCCCAGCCCTTTCCTTGACCCTCCTGGACCTACGTAGAGTGTATGAGTGCACCTGTGACACTCCTTTGTGCTTGATGGTTGGTTGGTTTTTCTATCTGTCCCCACACTGTGAGTCTTTTCAAGTGGAAAGACCATGTCTTTTTTATCTCTAACTCTAGAGGCCAGCAAAATGACTGGCATGGTTGAAACCAGTTTGGCTCAGTGGATAGAGCGTCGGCCTGCGGACTGAAGGGTCCCAGGTTCGATTCCGGTCAAGGGCATGTACCTTGGTTGTGGGCACATCCCCAGTGGGGGGTGTGCAAGAGGCAGCTGATGGATGTCTCTCTCTCTCATCAATGTTCCTGACTCTCTATCCCTCTCCCTTCCTCTCTGTAGGAAAATCAATTTTAAAAAAAATTTTTAAATGACTGGCATGGCATGCTGCCTCAAAGGATGCATGTATGGACGAATAGATAAACGGGTGAATGGATAGATGGATGGATGGATAATAGACCCTATTTTTAACAATCAAAACCCATATAAAAGACCTCCATTTCACAATAGTCATAGACTTCATGAACTCACCCTAAAATTACCACTTGCCAAAACTCTAAAATGGATCGAAGTATTTGACCCAATTTTCTCTATTTTCCCAGGTCCCCTTTCTCTCTCTGTCTGTCTATCCACCCCACTGGTGCCCAAAACCCTTGGCAGGCTCCTCTGTAGAGCTGAGCTAGGGCACTGGGCCCAACCTCTCAAAGACATCATGGGAGAGGAAGAGCCACGGCCGGGTCCTGGCATCAGAATACCCTTCAGTAATTACATGGTTCCAGACAGACATAAATAGACAGATTAGCCTCTCTGCATTTTTCTCATAAAAATAACAACAGTTCCTAAGCACACTGGCATGAGTGCGGACATTAAGCATTGCAACCTGCTGTTGTTGGCAGTCGAGGGCTGGCCTTCCTTGCTGTTTCTCCCACCACCTCCTCCTCCTCCTCCTCGGGGCTCTTGGAGGGCTCCTCGCTGCTGGCCCTCTCTACCCCAAGCGTCCCAGAGCAGGTTGGCAGCCAAGCCCTGAGACTGGCTAAGGACTTTTATGAGCATCGTGTCCATGGTTCGCTGTTCTCTTGGCGAGGTCTTTATCGGCTTTGAGTCATTATGTAACTAGAAGTGCTGCACGCTGGGTGAAATGACTATATGCCCCACTCTGTACTGGAGGAAATAGAGAGAATGTTTGCTCTGTCTCTGTCCCGAACCCAGAAGAAGAGCAGTCATGGGCTACTCTAAGGGATTGACTTCACGGATCCAACATGAGTTGTCTACAGATGTCCCACCTTCCATGTAGGTGTAATACTCCTAGGTAGGAAAGTGATATGATTACCATTTATTTAGAAAGAAACATCCTGGAAACTGAATGAGAGACTGTGACTTCCCATTTGTGATATCCCAATTCAAGGCTTTGTTCGCCAGATGTAAAATATCATTCCGTTACAAAGATCAAGTGAAGCTTTCATTGGCTACCCATCAGCTCACTCTTCGAGATACCATGATAAGTTAGACAACGATGGGATTATGACTATTACTCTAGTCCTGCTGTCAGATTCAATAACCACAATAACCTTATTTCTGGAGGTTAAATATTGACCTTTGGTACTTGCCACTCTGGAGTCTCATCATCCCCAGTGGAATGGAGAAAACCTTTGCATTGGCAATCTCTGCCTCCATGAACCCCTGCCGTGATCCATCACCACAAAACTTTGCCAGGGTCCTGAAACTTTCATCACCAATATATTTCTCAATGACTTTGTAAAAATACTGATGTCTGGGTGACCCCTCCTATAGGAGAGGTGTGTGGGGGTTGCCCATGATAAATCCATTCCAGCATTCCAATCTCTTTAAGGCTTTGGATTTCTTGGAATGTAATATACGAGGGAAGTTCTCACATCTCAGTTTCCTTTAGTGCAGGCCACCGTCCAGATTTAAGTCCAAAAAAAAAAATGGCAAACTGATAGAATCACTCCAAACAAGCTAACGTATTAAATTAAGAATCTCTGGTAACTATATACATCTTCATCAGTGTGGCCCAGTCCAACGTTACATAGCTTGCTCTCTAATCTGTTACCTTTTAATTCTCCTGGGGTGTATGCTTTCTCCTCCTGGGATGTATTTCCTTCTCTTCCCTCTTAGGCATGCTAAGATCTGCCTCTGTTATAGATCTGGAGGCAGTGAAGGGAGCATGGAATGGTGAAAATATGCCATAAAGAGATTCAGCATGACATGGTCTTCAGTTAGTGGATAGAAGCCTCCTCAGACAGTGGTGGAGAAGGTTGCTTCCCACAGTCACGCAGGCACAGAGAGATTTAGGGAGTGGGTCAAATCTGAGTCAGCTGGGTCTACCCCCATGTCCCCATGCTAATGCTCAGATTGCACTCTCTGTTCAACAATGTCCTGACTTTCCCATAAGAAAGCGGGTGCAGCTGTGAATTAGATTGTGCTGTTATCTGCAACCTCACGATCAAACTTCACGATACATTAAGCTTCAAGGCAGCTAAAAAGCAGTTCGTTGAGGGCAGTTACAGGAGCACTCACATTCAACCATGACTTGAGCCGATAAGGAAAAACTGTGAGATTATTCACATCTTTCTTTACAGTGCGATCAGAAACAGCCAGCCAGCCCCACCCCCAAGCAACGCTCACACTCACATTTCCACTGCATCATTCTACAGCGGCAGCCATTTAAATTGCCAATACCTTGTCTAAGTAGATCAAGCAGGAAGCTGCTTCAGACAAAAAACGTAGAGGTTTGCAAAACTGTTACAAGGACTAAAAAGAATAAGATCAGGGAAGACCACTGTCAGCCCTCGGGTATGCCACCAGATGTTGGAGTCAGGAAATGTTAAGAAACCACGGGAAACCACAAAAGATGAGCTTGGCAGGAAAGTGCCCAAAAGTCTTCCCTCTGCCTAAGTCTGATGGAGCGAAAGATGAGTCAACTTTCCATTCTCTCTCTTTATGGGTTTTCTACCAAAAAAATTAGCAATACAGTTAGGAATCTGCACAAAGATACTAAGCTACTTTAACAGTATATACTCAAAACCATCCTATCTAATAAAAGAGAAACATGCAAATTGACCGTGCTTTCGCTACACCCACAAGCCAATCAGGAGCACGTATGCAAATTAACCCAGCCAAAATGGTGGTTGATTTGCATATCCCAGTGCAGAGTGAAGACTAAAGACAGTATAGAAGGAAGTCAATCGCTGCAGAAGGGAGGGAAGCTGTGGAGAAGCAAGCAAGTGGGGTGGCTGACAGGGAGGGAAGTAGGTGGGGCAGTGCAGATGGCCGCAGGAAGCCCTGTTCTTGCAGGAATCTTCCTGCAATGGGCCTCCAGTTGTATTATAAACTTTAAAAAAGCAAAAACAAAAATGGATCGATGTCATTATCTCCAGCTACTTTGCGTCTTGAAATTAGGAAGGGCTCAACTTTTTTAAATCTCAAAGTTCTTTGTCACCTACTTGTTTGGTTTTTTGTTCTTAATTTTTTCCCTTTGGACCCATGACTGGCTGGTCCATGGTTCTGGGGTTTCCAGCTACTTCTCCAGTCTCCCTGCCAGCAAGACCATCCCTTTCCTAGAGAAAAGCTTTTATTCCTGCAATCACTTTCTGAAAACCCTGCAAAATAAATATAGCTGACTCCTAAACCACATTCTTGCTGTCAGAAATGCCCCTTGAAGGGAGATATTCACCAAGAGGACCCCATCAAGTCACTGGTTGGCTTCCCCAGACACTGTAACTCATGCCAGCAGGTCCCACTGTGACCCGAGTCTCCTCGTGTCCTGATTCTCAGACAGGACCCTGGGATTTCCAATGACAGGGCAAGTTACAGAAATAAATACTCACAGAGTAGAAAGTATTAAATGAGGAAAGATCTGGGATCCCCCAGAAAGGATAGCAGCTCTCCTAAGTGATGAACAAGTCATGCCCTAAGAAGGACATAACTGGCACCGGTGGTCACACCTTGGTTGCCGTTTAAGGTGCCAGGCTGGTTGGCACCTTAAACAGCTGGGATTTCCTCTTTCGTTAACACCAGCCAATGAAAAAGCATGAAGCCTTTTTAGAAGCCTTTTCACACTTGGCCAACCCAAGATCAACTGATGCAGATAGTCGTGTGCCTGGCTCTGGGCTCAGTTTGTGCTCTTGTGGGGGAGGGGGGTGGCAGTTGGGGGCTCAGTTTGTGCTGTTGTTGGGGGGTGGCAGTTGGGGAGGGACATAGAGTCAGAGGGGGTGGGGCATACACAGAATGGCTTACAAAGCAATGTGGCCATCAGCCCGGGACCTCCAGATCCCAGCCCACTTCTTCTCGGCACTCACAGCAGGGAGGCCAGGTTTCCCCAGCAGAGCAAAGTCTAGACCTCTTTGGCTGAGAGCCTTTGAAACCTCCAGGCTCAATGGTTATTTAGCAGGTGTTGGGTGTGAGGTCAAAGAATCACAGGCCAGGAAGGAGCAGAGGGATGTAGTTAAGGAATGGCCTGAGAGATAAGGGTCATCACGCCACCATCCAGATCTCTGGACTCTGATGATGAAAGGAGCAAACATGGCCCCCCACTGGTGTAGGGGAAGGAGCACAGATCTGGAATCAGAGCTGCCTCCTAGAAGCTGGGAGACTCCATGTCATGGTGGAGGACAGAAATTAATTCTCTGCCGATTAAATGGTGCCTAGGTTCCTGCCTCTAGAGTCCAGGCTATAATTTTCATCTGAGTAATGGATGCAAGTCTCTGGCTGGTGAGGTGATCCCTCTCACTCTGCATCTCACACACCCCAACAGCTCAAACTGAGCCCAGGACTATGCACATGAATCTCTCCATCAACTGACCTTGGATTGACCAAGTGAGAAAAGGCTTCCTGCTCTTTCATTGGCTGATGGGTTAACAACAGAGGGATTCTCAGAACCCTGAGCTCTAAATCACCACTGAAATGAGACAATTGCTTTCCGCGACTGTGTTCTGCTGATGGGTTTTCTCTGGACCAGAGAACAGAGCCCACACCTTCTCTGCCCCACCCTCCTAGTCCAGGACCGGCCCAGACACTAACTGGGTGCTGGGTGAAGCCCACGACGGATGGGCAGACACAGACAGATGGATGAAAAGGGGGCCTCGCTCTGCAGATCCTGCCTTGGCCTGTCCTGGATTTTTCTTTCCTGTTCGTCATCTCCAAGCTTTTGCTTTGCAGAGAAATGCATGGGTAATCTCAGAGCCCCACATACTTCCCCGGAGAGCTTCAGCTCACTCCTTTACCATTAATCTCCTGGAGGCTGGCTCCTCAAGTGGCTCCATTTCCAGTTTTATCAGAAACAAAAATAGACTCTTGCAAACATTCCAGTCCGTGGGTCATCTGTTCACAGGCTTTGTCCAGCCCTGGCTGAGGTTCCTCTCTCTGAGCTCACTCCGAGCACCATGGCTGCTTGGGCACAGCCAGCTGGTTGACACAGAGGCTTGATTCAACACAGCATGTTCCTCCTTCAGGCCTTTCCAGGGGCCCTTGGATATGAAACTATTCAGAGACATTAATGCCATCCTGGCCCCTTAAACAGCAACCAAGGTGTAGACCACCCATGCCAATCATGTTCCTTTTGGGGCACAACTTGGTCATCGCTTAGGAGAGCTGGCAGCCTTTCTGGGGGTTCCCAGGTCTTTCCACATTTAACACATTCTACTCTGGGGGTGTTTATTTCTATATCTTGCCCTGTCACTGGAGTCAAAGCTTCCATAGGATAGGAACTAGGTCTGATTCCACTCTAGGACCTTGCCAGAAAATATAACCAACAGCCCTTCCATATGATTCTTATGAAAAGATCCCTCGAGCCAACAGAAATATTTCTGAAAGGGCTGACCGAAAATACGCACTCATGCTATGGATTCTATAAGCGCATGGTGAATTGGGCCAGGTGACTAAGAGCTGTTCTGATTGGCCATCACCTTTCACACCACCTCCCATGTTTCCTGAATGGAACATTGCCATCGTGTCCTCTGCTTGCACTGAGAACTGAGATAAGAGCCATGTGAAACGCTCTGACTTATTTATGGGAGATATATTGTCCAAGAGTTGACACAGTATCCCATTCTTCTCTAAGGTTTTTTCCTAAGTATCTTATAGGTACTAGTTTATATCTATAACGTTATATACATATATACTGAGTGGCCAGATTATTATGATGATCTCTGAATGCATAATAATCTGACCACTCAGTGTGTACACACACACACACACACATATTAGAGGCTAGGTGCATGAATTTGTGCATGGGTGGGGTCCGGCCAACCTGGCCAGGGGGAGGAGACATGGGCAATTGGCTGGCCTGCCTGCTGGTCGAACTCCTGGTCAAGGGGACAATTTGCCTTATATTATATAGGATATACACTGAGTGGTCAGATTATTATGTGTTCAGAGATCATAATAATCTGGCCACTCAGTGTATATAGTACCTTATAGCTTACTGCTATCTTATATGTATTGTTTCTGGTCAGACTCCTCTATTTACCTCCACCACTAAGCTACCGCTGCCCATCATCATTCAAGGACACAACCTGAGAAGCTCCTACTTGACACATGCTCCCATGATGCACTAGGAGAAAGAGGATAAATCATGTATTGGGTCTTAAATATCAATGTGCCATCCAATTTGGGAGATATGTGAGAGTGAAAACAGGAGCTAAAAGTAATAAACATTACACAATCTTTTACAGAGAGGAAGGGAGAGGGATAAGAAGTCAGAAACATCGATGAGAGAGAGACATTGATCAGCTGCCTCCTGCATGCCCCACACTGGAGATGTGCCCGCAACCAAGGCACATGCCCCCGACCCTTCAGTCTGCAGGCCGATGCTCTATCCACTGAGCCAAACAGGTCTCGGGAATATTACACAGTCTTTTAAAATAGGTACGCATTGACTAACATTAATTGACTAAAATTGTTCTTATCAAAAACTAATTTCAAAAATGAAATTCTCTCTAGAACTCTAATATATATACATGCATCAAATCAAAAATATCATCTGTTTGGTAACATTAAAAATAACGTAAACAATGTAATTTATCCCTGGTGCATATTTACTTATTTTTAAATATTATTTTTATTGATTTCAGAGAGGGAGAAAGAGAAACATCCATGATGAGAGAGAATCATCGATTGGCTGCCTTCTGCACGACCCCTATTGGGGATCGAGCCTGAAACCCGGGCATGTATCCTGTCTGAAAATCTAACCATGATCTCCTGGTTCATAGGTTGATGCTCAACCATGGAGCCAAACCAGCTGGGCCATATTTGCATATTTCAATTCATTTCGTAGACATATCACTCTTTAACACTGTGTCACTGAAGTTTTTGAAGAATGTAAATGTTTTCACATTGACTAAAGTTGCCTGAAGTTTTCTTCCGAGAGCCAAGTTGTGATTAATAAAGTTCCAATTGTTGACTTTTTCAGTTGACCCTTCTTTTTATACCATGATTCCCTAGCTAAGAAAGCATTCCACCTCTGGGAAGCTAGGAGACATTTGGCTAAGTGGAGGAGGCTGTCAATTTCAATTACTTTTTGTATTAAAATGAGTAAATATTTCACTTCAAATATCTTCACAGATGCTTTCCTCTTGCTCCGAGTAGGTTTTTTTTTTTTGACAAAACATGTCAAATAAGTTGTCTCTATTCATGATTGTTTCGAATGGTTCACAAGTCTCAGATGCTACGAAATCATAAGCCACCTCGGTTTTGTCCCACCGCAGGGCTGAATATACATTGACGTGGTTACCATACCCCAAGACTCCTCCCATACGCCAAGATACCCCAGACACTCTTCCAGAATCTGAAGGTTCCATGTTCCACACCATTTGAGCTCTTGCTCTTTAATTATTTCGGCTCCTCCCTTGCTTTCAGCAAAAACTCTTCCTCGCCTTAGTAGAGATAAAGCATGCAGCCTTTGTTCTCAATCACGGCAATTCACTAAAGGCTTCAAAAACAACGCCAGAGGGTGATCCATTCATTTAATTTTGATTAAATATTCCCAGCTGGTTTTGAACAGAATGAACCAACACTTAGAGGAATTGTTTACCCCGACATCTCAGCAACATGGAAGGACGCTTAAGCTGATTCACAAGACAGTTCTTTAAAAGTTCAAAGATTGCTAAACCGAAGAATAATAAGCAGCGAAAGGAGAAAGTGCATACCGCCGTGCTGAATTAGTGCCTTTGCTGGAAAAAAAAAAAAAATCAGGTTTGCCGCAAGAAATTTTGGAGCTTAATTTTTTCCTGAGTAAACATACAATCATTTAATTTTTGGAAGTCCTGTGGCTTCTCATTCAACTGATAGAGCAACATGGTTATTAATTATGTGTGCACCCAACCAACTCCAAGTACATTCCTGGTCTATAAACACGGTGTTGCACCACTGCGTGTGTGTTTTTAGCATCACTGCAAAACAATAAAGACCTTCAGTGTTCAACTTACATCTGCATGCATTATACAGCCTTTTCATCTTTGACAGAATTCACTTCCAAAAGCTTTACTCTGACTCCATCAGTTGGGTGAAAAGGTGAACCAGCGTTAAAATGAACCTCATGGGTATTCTCGGTGCAGCATCTGGGGATACCGATAAAACGCTGGCTTCATACGACTGTCTGAGAAGTCATATTTTGCTCCTGGAGCCAACACGTTCACATCGATCAATTCGCTTTGCATCCCAGCCCAGGAAAATGAGAGAACCAGCTTAGTAGAACAGCCATTGGGTCTAACATGAGTAATAAAACTACCATGTAAACACACCTTTTGTAGCTATTAATCCTAATTATCTTTTGGGCACAGACTTAACTACAGACTTTTGAGACGCTGATGCCGCTTCGACAGACGTATTTGTGTTTTCTGGTTCCCATGTGGTCAGTGGTGTTTCTACCGGTCTCAACCAACACCTTTGGCAACTGACACATTAATCATAACTTTCTTGAGAGAAAAAAAAAATACTCAGTGCTTAATTTTGTCTGAGGCGTGCATGTGGGGTTTTTTAGCTCACTGTTACAGAGAAAAGTATGTCACACAAAAAACATTTCAAGCTTTACCATGCCTTACAGTAAATATTTAATAATAGACACCAAAAATACATGGGAGAGGAAAACATTCCTGAAAGAGTAGTACCCTGATTTATTCCTGTTCACTGTGCAGAGTTTCTGGGCCTCTATTGCCCACACATGTCACATATATCTCATACCAGTCCCCTCATTTTCCAGCGACCCCACTGATCTGTGGCCTGGCACACATGGTCTCTCGCACAGGCATAGACCTGGTCTACCGCATATATGGCACTTGCCATAGCATCACCGGCTGGTGTACCAAATGAATTTTCCCCCATCACCGCCCGAGACCAGGAGTTCAACCACGCTTTGCTCTGTCACGAAGCCAAAGTATCTTGCGCGCTGCCCTAAAAAGATAGGTGTGCCTTGTGTTTGTCTGGAAAGGGAGCTGCGTAAATAGAAGTATACTCAGGCAAGGGGTCTACATGGCCCCTCCCGGTCGCTCAGGATG
Source organism: Lasiurus borealis (assembly GCA_004026805.1). Taxonomy (NCBI): domain Eukaryota; kingdom Metazoa; phylum Chordata; class Mammalia; order Chiroptera; family Vespertilionidae; genus Lasiurus; species Lasiurus borealis. The sequence continues at coordinate 19,589 of PVJN01009128.1, read as the reverse complement.
GTTTTGTGAGCCAATGGGATGTCCCCACACTGGACAAGATCCCCCTAGAAGAGTGGTTATATCACCGAGGCAGTTGGGTGCGGGGTTATTATTTTTTCCACTCAAAAACACACCACATATATTTTCTTTCCCATTGACTTAAAGATACTGTCCTTCCCCCCCCCTTTTTTTAAATATATATTTATTGATTTTTTTACAGAGAAGAAGAGAGAGAGAGAGCTAGAAAAACTGATGAGAGAGAAACACCGGTCAGCTGCCTTCTGCATGCCCCCCACTGGGGATGTGCCTGCAACCAAGGTACATGCCCTTGACCGGAATCGAACCTGGGACCCTTGAGTCAGCAGGCCAATGCTGTATCCACTGAGCCAAACTGGTCTTGGCAAGATACTGTCCTTTTTTATGACCACATGGTTTTCTAAGCCATACTCCGTTAACTGGCCCCTTAATAATGGACATGTAGGGGCTTTCCATTCATCAGGAACTAACGAATGTTCTAGCACATTCCCTTGCAGCTTTCTCCACTTGGACAGTTGACTTCTACAGTAAATTTTTCAAAGCAGGATCAATGGGTTAAAGGATATGCACATTTTATGGTTTGATGTTTGTCATCAAACTGCCTTACAGAGAGGTTGTGCTAATTTAAACTCTTTGGAACTAAGCATTTCTCAAGATCTTGACTAATACTGCTGCTAATATTTTTTTACTTATTTTTAGAGAGAGAGGAAGTGAGAGAGAGAAATATCAATGGGAGGGCAGAACAGCTGGTACCTGCATGCCCCCTACGGGGGATCAACCTGCAACCCAGGCTTGTGCCCTGATCAGGAATCAAACCATCAACCTCTTGGTGCAAAGGACGATGCCCAACCAGCGGAGTCACTTCAGCCAGAGAAATCCTGTTATTTTCTTAGCCAATCTGCTTACCTTCACCAATAGGCAGGACATAATATCTAAGCTTTTAGTCAGTAGTTTTCATCATTAGCAAGCTTGAACATCTTTTTTAGTGTTCTGATAAATTTCTTTCTTTCTTTTGAAAGTTGCCTCTTCTGTTTATTTGCCCATTTGTCCAGGCGAGATGCTTTTCTTTCTCCTTTGGCTTTGTAAGGGCTGTGGGGATATGGGGTTTGTTAATCCTACCAGAAGTGCCGCAAATATCTCTCCCAGGGTGTCCTCTGGCTTTAAATCTTAACCTGATTTTCACAAGGCAGATGCTTCTTAGTGTTAAGTAAACCTTACAAAGCAGGAAACTAGAGAGGATTTCTCTGGTTAAAGAGTTAAATATTTTAGATACATATGCTCTGACAACAGCCCACAGATAATGCAATCTTTCCTCCAGGAGCAATGATGTAGGCGCTGGAGAGAAAAAAAAACCTGAATTAAATGTCTTCTGATGACACCATGCCTCTTGCCCCTTCTACCAGTGGTTCCCAACCTTTTGATGGCCATGCCCCACCTAAGCATCTCTAAATTCCTGATGCCCCCACTGTGGCATGGAATTCTTATTATTCAAAAAGTGGACTCTTATTCACATGGAGGAAGCCTAAAAGGCCATTCACTTGGTCTAAACAAGCTTCCAAAGAACATGGCATCCGTGAAAGAAAAAAAAAGAAAAAAAGAACGAAAGGACCGTTGAAGTACTGAGGAAGACATTACTAAGAAATTGTTTAGCCCAAACCGGTGTGGCTCAGTGGATAGAGCGTCAGCCTGCAGACTGAAAGGTTCCAGGTTTGATTCCAATCAAGGGCATGTACCTTGGTTGCGGGCACATCTCCAGGAGGGGATGTGCAGCAGGCAGCTGATCGATGTCTCTCTTTCATAGATGCTTCTAACTCTCTATCCCTCTCCCTTCCTCTCTGTGAAAACTCAATAAAATATATTTAAAAAAAAGAAATTGTTTAAAAATTAATAATAATATGAATTGTCTTGGGAAAATAGCAAATAAAGTTTCAAAACATGTAAGAGAGACCTGACATGCATAAGTAGGTCACAACATATATTTATAGACTGTATATGAGGCCCCTAGACCCATAAGAAATGCAAAAAATTCACTGTTAATAACTCATTCTCAAATCACCCCCCTTAAAAACATTGCCCCCCTGTGGGGCGTGTGCCCCATGTTGGAAACCACTGCTCTATACTCTTCCCTGTCCCAGCTTCTTCCCCTCGACTCCCGGCCCTCACTGTGGCCTGATCGAAGCCATCTGAATAGTCATCCCTTTCCTGCTTTTTCAAGGTGACATACATTTGAGAGTTTAGTGTCCCCACTGGGCCTGAGTTCTCGGCCTTCGTGCATTTGTTGGAATGATCTTGAAGAACCCCCAAGCCTCCGCATAGGTTTGGCTCGTGAAGGACGGCAAACCCATTGAGGTACCTCTCCGGTGGATAGTGAGCCTGCGCCGTGCCATCCCAAAAGGAGATAAAAGACAGGAAGACAGAGGGGCAGACAGATCAGCAACGGGAGAGCACATGGCAGGGCTCTGCCAGCTCAAGGTCCTGCCCCAGCTCATCACGACCACGGTTCAGATGGAGACTGTCATCTGTGAACAGGCCTGGCCCTTCCACTGACAAAACCCGATCACTGCCAAACCTCAGAGGCCTCCAAGTGCACTGTGGCAAGAGTCTGCTCGAGGCGATGACTTCACCCGCGGAGGGCAGAGCCAAGAACCAAACTACTTTGTTTTCTGCTGTTTATTTTAAAATCACGATTATGTTCTCTCTTCTCTCATGGACATAAAACATGTAGGAACATTGTGCAGGGACTTCGGGGGGGAACTGGTCATTGGCAGGAGCACAGAGGAGATCTCGGGCAGGTGCTCGGAGCAGTATATCCATGGCGGAGGTTCAAAGGGCTGACCACACTTGGCTGCAGTCGCTGTCCAACAAGTGTGTCTAATTCCAAGGCTGTGGTCATCTGGGAAAAGTCACAGGGCACATGGCTTCCCGTCGCTATGAATAGTCCTTCCCCGTTTCATCCTGCTCCGGAGGAAACTGCTTATCTTCAAGATCGAGAGGTGGGGGTGAGCCCTAGCCGGTTTGGCTCAGTGGATAGAGTGTTGTTGGCCTGCAGACTGAAGGGTCCCAGGTTTGATGCCGGTCAAGGGCACATGCCTGGATTGTGGGCTCACTCCCTAGTAAGGAGCATGCAGGAGGCAGCTGATGAATGATTCTCTCTCTTGTCATTGATGCTTCTTTCTCTCTCCCTCTTCCTTCCTCTCAGAAATCAATAAAAATATTTTTTTAAAAAAAAAAAAAAAGAGGTGGGGTTGACATCTTCCTTGATCCCAGGCTCTTACAGAAAGATACTTCTCCACTCTGTGCAAATCCTGGCTCTTTGGAGGATCAGACCTTCAAGCAATCTGCCCATTACCACTCCCTATCACTGCTTATTTATCAAAAACTCCAATGTCAGGTGCACCATCATCTCCACCAACCGAAGTCCCTAGGTGTCATCAACATCTAAAAGATGACACAGCCAACGCATGGAGGCTAAGGGGAGAGTCCACGTAGAAGAAATGAATGGTGGATGGGCAAAGATACCAGAATCTATTATAAGACAGAAGACTCGACCTTCCTGTGTGATGGTAGGGATGGTTCTTCAGGGGGCATGGCAGAACGAAGGCCTCCATGCATTCATAGAAATGCCTCCTTCAATGTTTGTGAATCCCCAGAGTCAAGGATCTACAAAAATGTTTGTGCAGGATCCTGGCTTTCTCCCAAATCGCGGAGAATGACTTTTCCAACTCTCATTCGTTTTCTCCCACTTCGTGAACCATTTGGAGCCGGTTAGAGGAGCTGTTGAAATGGCTTTAGGAAGGGTCTATTCTTCTTTTCATATAAGATACCTGGTGAATTCACTTACGCCACTGGTGCAAGCCTCTGCTGAATTCAATCTTCTCTCTTCTAATTTGTCCAAAACTAAAAATACTCATTTTCTTCTCCCACTTCAGTTTCTCTACATGTCTATCACCAGCAGTAGACATTCTTTGGCAGTCATTATTTTTCACATAGAAACCAAGTTTTTAATGATCTCGTAAGAATGATTACCCTTGGTGTCCATGATGATAAACAGAGGACATGGGAACTGTCCTAAGATGTTCCAGGCATCCTGTTGGGTACCAGTGTTCTACAGTAGAGACATCTGTGCATTTGCCACCTGGCATCTTTTCATCCTCCTACTGTACCCTCTCACCTACTCTTAGATCCTGGGTTTTGGTGGGCTGCATTTCATAATCGAAGTGTTAAGTTTATGCCAATTAGAAAACCATATGGCCACAGTGATTGATTTAAAGAAAGAGACAAGACCCACTATGACACAGAGAGGGGCACTGAGATCTTAACTAGAGATTCTAAGAAGAGACCATTGCCATTACTTGCTGAACTTGCATCTAAGGGAATACGCAATTGGGAGCTGAGGCAGGCATTTAGTACCCTGAGGGAGGGATCTCACTTCCAAATGGAGTCAGAGTTAAGAGAGATGGGGAGACAGAGATGAGAAACAGCCCAGATCCGGGTGATACTGGTTGAGTGAGGTCCTGCCTGAAGGTAAGCATGAAACTAGCCCGACCTCTGCTCTTTTCAGAGAAGTGGGCTGATACGTTTTCTATTAGCTAGAGTTAGTTTGTGTGATCATTTCTGTCCCTGAGAAGCAAAAAAGCTAAAATGAATACAACCCTGTCATAGCTTCATCTCATCTCAGACTTCGCGGATCCACGGCAGATATCTGGTCACATCAACAACTGCATCAAACCTACAGGTACTCAGCACACCCACCCCAAGGCCCCCTCAGTTATCTCTTCGTTTCCCCAGTGGGGACCTCAGGTGTGTTCTGGTCATGCTCTTTATAACGTCCTCTTATCAAATGACTGGGGCCAGAGGTCGGGATAAATTAACTGGCCTCATTATGATCATTAGCAAAGGTGGAAGTAGAGTGCAGTTGGCAGCCTCCACTAAGACCACTCAGTTAACATGGAGGAGAAGCCACCTGTGAAGAAGGGAGACCCCTTATCAGAAGAACTGGGGAAGGAGAGCTGGACAGACAAAACAAGGGGGCCCACCACGGATAAGGGGAGCCATCATCATCAACTGATGAGAAAACCATTGATTGGCTGCTTCCTGTCTGCAACCCAGGACACGTGCCCTGACTGGGAATCAAACCAGTAACCTCTTGGTTCCTGAATCAGTGCTCAACCACTGAGCCACACCAACTGGGCTAAGTGCATTCTTAAACAGTGGAGCAAAGATATGATCTCTTTAGCAACTCAACACCCACCCCCCAACATGAGCACCTGTCTCCCCGGTTCCCCATGCTGGAAACTACCACAGGACTGGGTCTCCACCCATGGCAGCCTCCTCCCCTGGGAAATAGTCATTTCATGGGGTTAAAATGGGACCCTTTGGCCCCTGGCATGATCCAAATTCTTCCTGACAGCATCCCCTGTGACTCTAATGTCCTTCAATTCTCTTACATGTTGTATGCAAATTCCCTTGGTCATTTAGACTTTCTCCCTTCACCCCAGAATTCCTTTACCCATTTATTTCTAAGAGTTGACGGCTCTCCTTCCACTTCGATCTCTAAGATTTTTCTTCTTCAAACCAAACTCCAGCCCAACCTTCCAATCTTAGACTTCTCAACAGTAAGAAGCCTGAATAGGAAGCAGGAGACCGGGGTGAGGGAGGGTGGGGCAGGAGCCAATGCTGCGAGGGCTCGCCTCGGTGACCTTGAACCAGTTCCTCCCCCTCTTGGGCTTTCGGTTGCCCTTCCAAATGCCATGGCGCACAAGTACCAACGCTTCCTCCATCCTCCGACTCGCTGTAAGCCAGAAAGGTGCCCTCGCCGCCCTTTCCCTGACCCCAACCCCAAAACACCCCATTCTCCCCCTGAAATCTGTTCCCAAGCTCCACCTGAGTGATGGGAAGAGATGATCTTGGCCCCGGGCACATGGGAGTCCAGGGCTGTTTTCTTTTTCAAACGTGAACCGGGTGACTCCGTAGAGTTGGGGGCCGGGGAGCAAAGGGAAAGAGGATACAAGAGAAGTGTCAGGGCTGATTGCCAGAAACGTTCCCCACCCCCGTTTCTTCAGCCGGGAACATCTCTAGGGGGAGAGGACCACATGGTCTTGATTTATTAGGGCTTCACTCATCAGCTGGTATCCTTTCAGGCGCACGGAGCGGCCGGGGCCTTCTCAGCGCCCCCTCCCCACCAGCCAGGGCTGGCCCGTGGCCAGGAGAGAGGGGCCCCGAAGCGGGAGCCTGTGAGCCCTCAGGAAGCCGCTCCCGCTGGGTCACATCCCCCAGAGCCAGAAAGCTCTGCAGAGGATCACACAGGACCAGATGCCGTGACACGTGGAGTCAGAGCCTTGAGACTGGGCCCAGGAGTGGCGGACACATGTGTCCGTGGATATGGATGACAACACGGACAGCACCATACACACATACACACACACCCCAAATGGGTGTTACCTCACATACACACTGGCGCGCGCGCACACACACACACACACACACACACAGAGCCTGGCTTCTGGAGAGGCAGGTCCCTGCGAGCATGGTCTCTGCCTGCACCTGGGACAACTCTGGCTTCCCACCAAATGTGAATGAGGTGCTGAACCTGTGCATGGACATGGACACACACACACACACACACACCCCAAATGGGTGTTACCTCCCCATGCACTGGCACATACACACACACACACACACACACATAGAGACACACACACACACACACACATACAGAGTCCCTGGCTTCTGGAGAGGCAGGTCCCTGCGAGCGTGGTCTCTGCCTGCACCTGGGACAACTCTGGCTTCCCACCAACTGTGAATGGGGTGCTGACTCTGTGCATGGACGTGTACATACACACACACACACACACACACACACACACTCCTGAGAAGTCCATCATCACGAACAGTCATTTCAGTGAATGCCCTTCTTCCCACTTCCCAGTCCAGGGGCAGAGTCAAAGCGAGCACAACTGTGCCCCCCAATGGCTGCCTGCAGGGGCGGGGTCTGTGCTCGCTGACACACTGGGCTGGGGCACAGCCTTGCAGCTGGCACCCAGGCCACCGGTGTGTGTCTGAAGTGACAAACCCGTGCCCTTCAACACCAAAGCCCTCGGGCACACAAACGCACGTCGCTGAGAGCACCGGCTAGTTCCTGTGGCTCCTGTGGGCCCCTCGCTCTGCTGGTGGCTTGTTTCTCAGCACAGTGGTACCTTGAGTTACGAGTGCCCTAACATACGAGATTTTTGAGATACGAGCCGTCGAGCGAGCGATTTTTGCTTTGAAATACGAGCAACGTTTGAGATAGGAGTCAGCGCGCGGATCGGCCGGCTGCACACGACCCACCCGTTTACCGCGACTCGAGCGTCTCATAGTTTCCTACGCCTCAAGGTTACGGAACAAATTAAACTCGTATCTCGAGGTACCACTGTATTACCCAAAAGCCAGCAATGGCATAAACCCGGCCAAAGCCCCACATCAAGATGCATATCCCCCAAAGGGTCCTCCTGAGACTGTCCTTTGCAGGGAGTGGATCGAGGCCCCGTGTCCGGGTTTCTGAGCCAAGCCCTGCCTGTGTGTGCCCTGAGCGTGGCTTCTCGGCCAGACAGGAGCGCCTGCAGCCCAGGTGCTGTCTGTCCCCTGGCCCCTCCCAGGCTGAGCACCAGCTCCCAGGCCCTGTCCTGGGCTCGGCCTGGCCGGCAAGGACCTCGGGAGCGTCAGACCCCAACCTGCACTGCTGGCCCCGTGTGGGCACCAAAGGTCAGCTTCCCCGGACACCCCCCAGGGACAGGCCCCCACCCCCGCCTCCGAGACAGGGCCTCAGCCCCAACCAGGATGCTGCGGTCCCTTGTATGATTGGGCAACAGACCCAGGGTCACAAAGAAAAGAGTCAGACCCAGCAGCTGGCCGTTCCCTGGACCAGAAAGTTCTAGAACAAGCCGCTGGCTCGTCAGAAAGGGCCAACTGCTTCCCAAAACCCCTCCCAGCGACACCACACTTTCGGGAAAACTCCAGGGTGAGCTTCGCAGATTATGAGTCTGGAAGGGGATTGAAAACAAGAACTCATTTTCCAAATGAGAAACCGAGGGCCTCGCAGACAGCAGGCTGGTCCCAAGCGTGTGGGCCTGGCCGGGGAGGCCAGGCTCTGCCGGCCACGGAGGATGCAGGCCGCGGAGACAGGTGCGCCTGCGTGCCATCCAGGCGCCACTGTGGCCACTGGTCCACTCCCACTTCTCTGGGGCAGCATCCTGGCTGGTCAGCGAAGACCGCCACCAGCCACAGAGTGAGCGAGCGCTAAAGGGGACACACAGAAGAGCCAGCACACAGCACAGAGCCGACTAAATGCCAGTTTTCTTTCTTTGATGCTTTGAGCACCGACCACGTGACTGGATGGTCCCCTGGAGGCCTGGCCCAGACTGAAAAGGTTGCCCCCAGGGGCGAGGGCTCGTCCGCTCAGCGCCCACGCCCAGGGCCAGGCCCAGCTGGAGCCCAAGGGCCAGCGGAAGAGCCATGGCCCCTCCAGCGAGGGCCCGGAGCCTCCTCCCCTGCCTGGTGCTCCAATCCGGTCACAGCGGGTCCAAGGGAGCAGATGCCTCCTCAGCGTGCAGCTCTCCCTGAGCTAAGGTGGAGGAATGCTGATTCACAGGCCCAGGGGTGGCTGAGCGGTGCTGATGTCTGCAGTTCCTGAGCCGGAGGAGGTACGCCCCAGGTTTTCTGTCCCCAGAAGGCAGGGCCAGGACCCAGGGGCAGCTCCAGGTGAGCAGAGGGGGTCACTCCTGCCAGGTCTACGTCACTTCTCAGCGTCCAAGCTGGTCCCTCTGTATCTTTGCGGCTCAGAGCAGAACGAGCCATCTCTAAAGCTGGACACTCCGACATAGGACCTGGCAGAGAATGGCCATCGACCAAGGACCACAGGAGGGACTTCTCCAGTGGATGACGAAGGCAGGAGCTGGCTTTGAGGGCCTTTCCAGACCCAGGGCTCTACGAGGCCGCCAGAGGGTGAGGGCTCAACTCCATCCGAGGCCCAGGGCACGGATGGACAACCCCCGACACAGCCCAGTACGCAGCCCGCTATGGTTCTGAAGTTCAGAAAGGATACCTCCCAGGCCAGGCACGTCCTATCACATAGCGGCCGCTCCCCAGCCTGGAAAATCCCCCCCAAAGTTGCCAGAAGGTGGAAACTCGCTCCCCGTGCTAGCGAGCGTCTTCGCTGACCCAGTGAGGGAAGTAGGCCACCCGGCGGGGGGTTCCCGGGGACTGGCGCCCGCAGTGAAGCGTGGCCGGCTACGCCTCCCCCGGCACCGCGTCTCCACACCATTAACGGGCGGAGATTTCCCCAGACCGGCCCGCACCGGGCGCGGTGGGCAGGAGGGAGGCGGCTTTCCCGGGACAGAGAAAGTCACTTTGTCCTGCACGTGCCGAGCCAAAGTGGGCCAGGTCTCTCTGCTCTGCGTCCTCGGACCTCTGGGCCAGAGCGCTGGGGCAAGAAGGGACACGGGGAGACAGGGTGGGGACACTCCGGTCCAAGCCCCATCCAGGGCTCTGACCTTTGAGCCTCTGCCCCAGGCCCTGGGGCCACCGAGTCCACACGGCCAGTGCCCGGGGCTCTGAGGGATGGCAGTCTGGAGCTCCCTTCCTTCCCTGTGTCGAAATCTGCCTTCCTGTTTTCCCCGCCACACCCTCGCTCCCTCCCTCCGCAAATACGCATTAATCATCGGCCATGAAGGCAGCAGATGGTCCCTGCCCAAGGAGGCTTGGAAGAGGACAATTGTGCCCTCCTGAACCCCCAGCTGCCGGTCCCCACCCCCCCCCCCTGTCCCCTCAGCCTCAGCTACTCCTGCCGTGGAGTGGGTTAGAGGTCTCTACAGAAGAAGAGCTGGGAACTTGGGTAATACCACCAAGTGTTCCATCCTGGGTTTCAAGCACGGGGTCTCCCAGGCTCCAGGGAGCTCAGCCACACCCCCTCCCCAGGTCCCTGAAAGGAGGGGTGACAGGAAAGGGGGGGCCTCCAGGGCCTGAACAAGCCTCCACGGTGAGGCCAGGGGGTGCAGGCAGCGCACGGGCAGCAGACATGCTTCCCAGCAGAGGAGAGAGGGGGCTCCTGTGAAGACCCTGCCACTCCCCCCCACCGCCCCCCGAAACTTGTCTGCCTTGTTCTTGGGTCTCTGGGAGCATCCGGAGCCATTTTGGCTTGGTTCTGTCTTGTTGAGATAGGGAGGGGGGGGTGCAGGAATGACCATGTCCTTACAGATAATCCCCCCTAGGGGTTTGCAAACTATGCTTGATGGCTCCCCTTTCTCTGAGTCCTCAGATCTCCGTGCAGAGTGGTGAGGCAAGAAGGGACATGGGCGGGGGGGCACTCTAGTCTCTTTCAGGGGTCCTGGGGGGTGGGCTAGAGGGAGGCTGGAAGGGTCCCTGCCCTCTCCAATGAGTGGGTCTACTCTACTCCATGCAAGGGGCATTTTGACTGACCCAAGGCTCCCATGGGTCTCTTTCAGAAATGTTGGATCCCCCGCCCTTGCTTTTTTTTTTTAATATATTTTATTGATTTTTTTTTTTACAGAGAGGAAGGGAGAGGCATAGAGAGTTAGAAACATCGATGAGAGAGAGACATCGATCAGCCGCCTCCTGCACGCCCCCTACTGGAGATGTGTCCGCAACCAAGGTACATGCCCCCGACCGGAATCGAACCTGGGACCTTTCAGTCCGCAGGCTGACGCTCTATTCATTGAACCACACAGGTCATGCCGCGCCTCCCCCCCCACACACACACCTTGCTTTTTAACAGAGAAAATAAAACCAGCGCCCGAGGAGGGAAGGGGGTTGGCAAAGGCCGGGGATCGGGACCTGGCTCTCCCGCCAGAGCGCCTTTCGCCCGGTTCGCCCGAGCGTAAAGGACCGCGGAGGGCCCAGGGCTGCACGGGACCCTGCAGGCGAGAGGCGGGCGGTAATCACTCCCCGACTGGGAACCCCAGACGGGCAACTGGAGAAGCTTCCTCCTTGGAGGGAACCCGCACGCAATCCAGGCTTGGCCGGGGGGTGGCGGGGGACGGGGGCGCCTGGGGCCTAGCAGGGACCTGCACTGGAGTGTTCCCAGCCCCCCAACATCACCCAGCCGGGTTTCAGGGCCCGCTCTACGGCTCTGCAAACACCTCGTTTTCCGGAGCCATTGACCTTGAGCACGGAGCTGGTCCTGTGGGGAGTCACCTGGCTCAGGTATGGAATCCTTCTCCCCCCACCCCACCCCCGTCCGAGGCCAGAAAGCCCTGGACAGAGCCCCAGCGGCGGCTAGATCAGGCCGGAGAAGAGACATGGTGTCAGCGTCTAGATGGTGAATAATCTGCTGGAAGCCACGGAAGGCCATACCCGATCTGCAGCCCTCAGACGTGGCTGTACGTCGCTCCGAAACTCATTTCACTCATTTCACTTCGGCCAAAAAGAAAAAAAAAAAGAGGGGGGGGTGGACATGACACACATTCTGGGCTCCGAGAACAACCCCCGTTCCCTCGGCTCCGTGGCCCCGCTTTCCCGCGGGCCCGGGCTTTTTATTGGTGTTTTGTCTGCGATGGGCTTTGGCCATGAGAAATGTGAACCGAGTGAGGTAAGCCGCCGTGAAATCCTCTGATGGCTAACGGCTCGGAGCGTCGGCGGGAGCGGCAGATAGGCCGGCAGACACCCCAGGGAAGTGGCCGCGGGGTGGGGAGCCAACGTGTCCCGCGGATCAGAGGCCTCACACTAGAGTCCGGGGCAGGGAGAGGCTCCGGGAAACGGGACAGAGCCTCCCTGCGTGCGGGGTCTGCTCGCCGAGTGCCACGAGCCTCACCGCCGACAGAGGGGCCCCCCCAGTCTGAGCGTGGGGCCCGGGAGATGGGCCGCCTGAGAACTGCATGTGCACCCACGGACCACGCGGTCCCGGGCCAGCAGAGATGGCAAAGAGAAGAGACCACGTGGCTGCTTTTCTGCAGCCCGAGCTTAATCATCGCTGCGCGAGTGGAGAAAGAGGGGAGGGAGGGGGGCCGGGATGGGAAGAGGAGACACATAACGACGCGCGGTGGACGTGCCAGCGGCGGAGGGCCGCGCCAGCTCGGATTTGGGGAAATAAATGTGACACTTCTCACACCCAAATGACATCAATCAAAAACCCAGACGGGTACCACATGTTCTTCAGCGGGTCCACACCCAGACACTGGGCACCCACTTTTTACCGGCTGCTCCGCCGTGACCGGCTCCACCCCGGCGGATGCCCTCTCCTCGGGGCAGGCCCCCGCTCAGTGCCACACCCGAGCCCACCACAGGGACAGGGAGAGGCCCCCTAACACCAAGGAGACCTGGGGAGGTGGCGGGGGTTCGGGGTGGGGCTTTACCTCCAGGAAGCCACCCACAAACACCTAAAATACAGTGGCACCTCGAGATACGAGTTTAATTCGTTCCGTAACCTTGAGGCGTGGGAAACTATGAGACACTCGAGTCGCGGTAAACTGGTGGGTCGTGTGCAGCCGGCCGATCCTCGCGATGACTCCTATCTCAACTGTTGCTCGTGTTTCAAAGCAGAAATCGCTTGCTCGACGGCTCGTATCTCAAAGATCTCGTATGTTAGGGCACTCGTGTCTCGAGGTACCACTGTACTTCAGGTCGAGACTAAACACAACTCTCGCTCGATAGAGGTGGGCGTGGTGTTTTTTTTCTTTCTTCCATTTATTTATAAGTTGGGTCTATGTCATTTGAGTGTGAGAAATGTCAAGTTCCGGGGCCGCGTAGTCCACCTCCCCAGTGCTCACCAGCAGCTGTTTCTTTTCTTCTTCTGGAAGCAGAAGACCTCGTGTTCCATCCCCCCTTGCAGGGAGGTGGGGGCCCCTGAACTAATTCTGGCCAATGGGCTACGAGCAAAAGTGATGGGTGTCACTGCCACATCAAAGCATAAAGGACAAGCTGGGGACCCTCCTTCATCCCCTTCCTCTCCCCCTGCCATCACTTGTACAGCTAGAAGTACAGTGGTACCTCGAGATGCGAGTTTAATTTGTCCCGTAACCTTGAGGCGTGGGAAACTATGAGATGCTCGAGTCGCAGTAAACGGGTAGATCGTGTGCAGCCGGCCGATCCACGCGATGACTCCTATCTCAAATGTTGCTCGTATTTCAAAGCAAAAATCGCTCGCTCGACGGCTCGTATCTCAAAAATCTCGTATGTTAGGGCACTCGTATCTCGAGGTGCCACTGTAGTAGAGGCTCCATCGGCCTAGGACCCTGAGTGACTGTGTGGAGCAGAGTCCCTGCCCCCTGCTCTGTGATGGACAGGAAGCACGGGCAAGATAGAAAACACTGTATTAAACTACTGGGATTTCTGGGCTAATTTTCACCTAACCTGACTACTATAATGGCCAACCCCATGAAACCCTAAAACAAAAGTTTATGGGCGGGGGGACAGTCAGACGTTAGCAGAATGTAGAGAGCCTGAATGGAGAACCAGGAAGAAAAGCCACCGAAAACAGGGCCTTGGGGCTGCCAACAGGAGCCTTACCAAGTTCATGATCTCTGGAGGTCAATGCCGCCCTGTCCCACCCCAGCCAGCATCTACCCCGCCCATCTAGACATGTTCTCTCCACGGCTCCTTCCCCACAACCCTTCCCAGCCAACCATCTGAGCTGCAGGAGGGATTGGAGAAGTCTACAAGGGGATGGGGATGGGACCAGGTCCAGAATTTGGGGGTCCCAGGGCAGACTTTTGAAAACGCGGGTCCTCTTGGTCAAACCCGTGAAGAGTTTCAAGCTGGCGATTGTGTGAGGCCTAAGTGTCGACCAGCAGGAAGTGGGGAGACCACAGACGAGGTACAGGCAGGAGTGAGAGCGTCCCATGGAGTCTCCCTACCACCAAGGCTGCGACCAGAGCTCTCTGCTCCTACACTGGCCCCCGGAGCAGCAGTGGCTGCTGGGAAAACTCAGTGGACCACACAGCCAGTGTGCGGCACGGGTGCGCCCTTGGCCCAGGCCTCCCCATCACCCAGGGTCAGAGCCCAGCTCTCGGTGGTCCAGGAGGGGCAGGCATGAGGCTGAGAGCCAGCACCCCCGTCCCAGCTGTAGATCCCCATCAACAGAATGCGGGAGGAAGGAGTTCTCTTAGACACCCCTGCCCAAGCGCTCTGGCAACCCCAGGGCTCCAGGTGGCCTCTGGGGAGGTACCAGGACCTCTCAGTGCTGGGGGCGGGGAGGAGAGTCACAGGCGGAGAGGATGACCAGTGGCTCAGGCTCCCTCTAGAGCAGTGGTTCTCCACCTTCCTAAGGCCGCGACCCTGGCATACAGTTCCTCATGGGGTGGTGACCCCCAACCATGAAATGTTGCTACTGTGATGCATCGTGATGTAAATATCTGCATTTTCCCATGGTCTTAGGCGACCCCTGTGAAAGGGTCTTTCAACCCCCAAAGGGGTCGCGACCCACAGGTTGAGAACCGCTGCTCTAGAGGCAGGAGAACCACGTCTCACTAGCTGAAGGTCTCTAGAAGACTACCCTGCAGGCATGAAGACATACCCATCACTGCAACCAGTTTGGCTCAGTGGATAAGAGCGTTGGCCTGCGGACTGAAAGGTCGCAGGTTCGATTCCGGTCAAGGGCATGTACCTCGGTTTCGGGCACATCCCCAGTAGGGGGCGTGCAGAAGGCAGCTGATCAATGTTTCTCTCTCATCGATGTTTCTAGCTCTCTATCCCTCTCCCCCCTTCTTCTCTATGGAAAATCAACAAAATATATTTAAAATAAAAAAATATAATAAATGTGGTTTCTTTTCTAAAAAGAGACACACCCATCCCTCCCATCTCTGGCTCCTCCCATCCTTGGTCTAAAGAGACAACAGAGATGGGGAAAGAGCTCTCCTCTCAGCCCCACCAGGGACCCCCTCTGACCTTCCGAGAAGCACCCCTCCCTGCCAGAGCCGGTGTCCTTCGCAGGAAGTCCCAAAGCTGGGTCCTCTGCCCCCAAAGGCCCTGCTGGCTCCCGAGTCACCCCTCTCTGAGGAGGGGCCCCTCTCTGAGGAGGACAGGCACCTCCCCCAGCCAGGGCCCTGAGCCCCCATCCAGCTGAGAGACGGAGCCCCACAATGGCACCTCCTCCCCACTGTCCAGGGCCCGACTTCCTGGTGAGGTCCCGGGGCTGCACCATCCAATCGCTAGGTGTGATTTTCCGCGTGGGGCCACCCCCGTTCCTCCCGAGGGCTGTGCCGCGGACGCAGCCAGAGCCGCCGTCCAGCTGGCTCAGCGTGGATTCTCGGCCAAAGGCCACGCGCAAATCACCCGTAAAAACCCCTCCCCTGCTCCCCACCCAGCTTTACGGGGCCCCACAGGGTAATTTACGGCGCCCGCATGAGGAAGACTTCATCCACCTCCCAGGGCCGTAAAGCCGAGGGTCTCCTGGTTGTTCCTACCACCCCCACCTCCTCAACCACATGCTTCCAGCACAGACGGCTGTTTCGCCTCCATGAAGGCCTCGCTGGGAAGGTGTGGGTGTCCCAGCCTCAGAACAGGGACGTGGGCAGCAGCTCAGCACCCCCAGCTCCCTGCACCCCATCACTGCCTGCACGACAGAGCAAGACTGGCCTGCTCACGTGGTGTTCCGTAAATTATTTCCAGATTGCTGTTTATTCACACTGGTGATGCCCATAGAGCAGCGGTTCTCAGCCTGTGGGTCGCCTAAGACTATTGGAAAACACCTATTTCCCATGGTCTTAGGAACCAACACACCGCTCCTCGGTGTAGCAAAGTGTAGCCATGTAGTTTACTGTTGTCCTATGAAGACTGTTACCCATGCTACACCACGATTCAAGACAAAATTTCATTTATTTGTCATTAGAAATAAATATTTCACAGTATATAATTACATATTGTTTTTGTGATTAATCCCTATGCTTTAATGATGTTCCACTTGTAACAACGAAAATACATCCTGCGTATCAGATATTTACATGACAGTTCATGACAGTAGCAAAATTAAAGTGATGAAGTAGCCACGGAAATAATTTTATGGTTGGGGGTCACCACCCCATGAGGAGCTGTCTTAAAGGGGCGCGGCCTTAGGAAGGTTGAGAACCGCTGCCATAGAGCGTTCTAACATCAACTAGCACACAGTCCTACAACGAAAAGGCCTGCCACCTCCCATTGAAGAATCCGCTCAGGCGCAGAGTCCAGTACACGCTCCACAGAGGCGGAAATTGCAGGAAGTGGGTTCAGGGGGCTTGTCCAAGGTCACTCAGCTGGCCTGTCGTGGAGCCCAGGCCTCTGACCACCTCGGGACGGCATGTGGTACGCTCTGCATCCCAGTGCTGAGAGGTCCCAGCGCCTCCCGTCTGCCCCTGAGACCACGCCCCAGCGCTGGTGCCCTGCCCGCCCCCCTAAAGAAAGACGTCTGCAGGGAGGTTTCCGGTCATTCCAGGTGGGTGGGGGGGCTGGCGGCCGCCCCTCATCCACCCACAGGCCCCACTGCTCCTGCTTTCTTATGGGGCATCCTCTGACCCAGCCGCCGAGAGGGACTCAGCTGGGTGGGGCGGTGAGACACAGGGAGTGAGGGCGAGGAAGATTGGAGTCTGGCACCCAGAGAATGGCACCCTAACCGCCAGAGCAGACTCACGTGGGGAGCACAGCACCCCGTGGTTCCTGGAAGGGAGGAGGAAGAAATGAGTCCCCGGTACAGGGACCGACTGGCTCGCAGCAGCATGGGGCCCTGGGGGTCAAGTAGGGCCTGAGAGAGGCAGCCAGCACCTCGGGGCCCAGACCACCCCCAGTGACGGCAGGACAAGATCCGTGCCATCTGCGCCGGGCCCGGCCAGAGCCGTGTGATCTGGGCCCGGTCCCGGAGTCGGCTGCACCCAAACAAGAAAAACAGATTCTGGCCGAGACCGGGGTGGCTCAGTGGATAGAGCGTCAGCCTGCAGACTGAAAGGTCCCAGGTTCGATTCCGGTCAAGGGCATGTGCCTTGCTTGCGGGCACATCTCCACTATGGGGCGTGCAGGAGGCGGCGGATCGATGTCTCTCTCTCATCGATGTTTCTGACTTTCTATCTCTCTCCCTTCCTCTCTGTGAAAAAACAATAAAATACATTTTAAAAAAACAAACAGATTCTGGGGACACTGACTTGTAGCCGAGTCCCGGAGAGCACATGGTGTGGCCTTAACGCGATCACAGAGGAGAGGGAGAGGGTGTCTCTGACCAGGAAATTCTGCCCGCCCCGGGGCTGGAGGCCTCTCGGCTGCCTCCCTGGTGAACAGACATCCTCGCTTCTCTTAAACACTTTCTGGCATTCCCGCCCTTAGAAGACAGCAGAGTCTGCTGGAAATTTATATTTCTGTGAAGCTCCTTTTCCTAGTAGACTAGAATCTGCCTCTTTTTTTTTTATCGTTGTAACGGATTCAAGTCTAGTCTCTTAAAGCAGTTTTTCCAACATGTTTCTCCCTCCATAACACGTAACTGGCACATGACCTCGCAAGCACACGCCTGGGCGTTCTTCATTCAGGCGGTCACTCGATGCATTTTTTTTTAAATATATTTTATTGATTTTTTACAGAGAGGAAGGAGAGAGATAGAAAGTCAGAAACATCGATGAGAGAGAGACATCGATCAGCCACCTCCTGCACGCCTCACAGTGGAGATGTGCCCGCAAGCAAGGTACATGCCCCCGACCGGAATCGAACCTGGGACCTCTCAGCCCGCAAGCCGACGCTCTATCCACTGAGCCAAACCGGTCTTGGCCAATGCATTTTATTGAGCATCTACTAGGTGCCAGGCACCAGAGCCGGAGAGAGTATTTAAAAGACAAAAAAAAAAAAACCTGCTTCTTAGACCTGGCACTTATTATCGCTTCTAATAGTCATCATCATAAGTAAAATGCACACTCTAGCAAATGAAAACAAGTGGAAAAATAAGTCAAACAGGGAAGAGAGGGGTACGTTTTCAAAGAGAGCCGTCAAGGACAGCTTCATTGAGTAGAAACCTCAAACGGGGGGTGGGGGAGGAGGGGAAGGGGAGCCAGCTCAGGCTGGGGCACCGCCGGCCCGGCCAGCAGACGGGAGTCTCTGGCGTCGAAGGAGACGCCACCCTGAGCCGTCCACTCGGGGAAGAGCTGCAAACGCAAAGGCACGCGAAGGTGCTTCAGAGATGCACCTGGAACCTGCTCTGCCTTCTTCTTTTTTTTTTCTTTTTTTTCAGGACCTGATGATGAGCCACAGTCGATGCTGACCACGTACCTCACCCCGGAGACGGCTCCCCTAGGCGCACACACACGTGCCTCCGGGACGCAGCCAGCCCACCCCGCTCCTCTTTGGAGAAGCGGGGAGCCTTGCTCACCTCCCCGGCCGTCCTCCTGTCCTCCGCTGGCCCCCCGCCAGCCTGTCCGGGCCAATCCATCACTCCGCGCCCCTCTGTGGCTCGCAGGGCGCAGCGCGAGACACGCAGGACGGAGGGAAGGCACGCGGCCCCGCTCACACACCACTCGGGTTGCCTTCACCCAGACGCGTGACCTCCACGTCGGGGAGCCGGCCCGTGCGGGGGGCCACCCGCCCCCCCCCCCTTCGCCTCCACGTCACCTTCAATACCAGAAACGTGCATCACACGGATCTTTCCCTTCTTTTTTTTTTTTCTTTTTTCTTCCTTAAAAAGATGTTCCCGAGGAAAATAAAAATCTGCATTTAATTTATGGGCAATTTATCATGGAAACAGACCATAGAGAATGTACACAAACGCCGAGGGCCGGGGCCGGGGCCGGGAAGGAGACGGGCGAGCTTCACGGTCATGAATGTTGAAGGGTCTCGTCCCTGCGGCCGGGTACCTGCTGGGTGAAGCTGACACCTCCGGGGCCCCGGGCCCACACAGTCTGCAGGCCCATGGCGGACGGCGGGACGGCTGAGCGGACAGCGGTGCATCTCTCGGGGTGCCAGAGGGTCCCCCCTCTTCTCCCCCACCCCGTGAGGTGCCCAGGATGCCAGGATTGCATGGCTGAGATGGAGCAGGCCAGCCCGAGCCCCGCAATCTGTTTTCCAGAGAAACCGACTCATTTCCCACCAAGTCAGCCCCAACCCGACGTGAGGAGGCCGCAGGGCCTACCCAGAGGTCACTGGGCAGATGCAGGGGACTCCCGTCCGTCCATCTGTCAGTCCCTACCCAGTCCCCTCGGCCTCCCGGGACGGGATGGCCGGGGCTCCCAGGCCCGGGGCCTCCTGCTCACGTCAAGAAAGAGTTACAGAGAGCCCCGGGGTTGCCAAAAGCTATTTCCAGGGGACTTTGATCAACTGATGCTGTAATCTCTGAAGGGAAGCAGACTTCACTGGGAAGGTATTCTTGGGGTCCTGCCCAAGGAGAAGGCATACTTGTGTTTGGAATAACACAGCTCACTCGCTCTCCCTCTCTCTTTCTCTCCTCTCTCTCGCCCTCCCTGCCTCCCCCCGGCCATGCGCGCTCATTGGGATGGTACACAAACAGTCTTGCGGAATTGAACACAGTGAGAGAACATAGGACGCGGTGTCGGCCAGGAAAGCGTGTTTTCAACAATGCCCCGTCCCGAGCCAAGATCCGAGACGGCGGCCATACCCCGGCCTAAGGGCCAAATCCCCGGCTC
>PVJN01009127.1:0-61618 GCA_004026805.1 Lasiurus borealis | reverse complement strand
GCTAGTGTGTGCTAAAAGTCTGCTTCATAATAAGAACTCCTTGGGGATGTTATCAGTTATTTCTTAGGTGAGTAAACCATCACCTGAGGGCCACTCCTGCCAGAGCACATGTTTTTGTGTGGAATTGAAAGCCACTATCTTATGTTTTTAAGTGGTGGGTGCAGGGAAGGAGAAAAAATATTTTGTGACTCATAAAGTTATATAAAATTCAAATTTCAGTGTCCAATATCAACATTTTACTTGAGCACCATCATGATCATTGTTTCTGTTGTCTCTGGCTGTTCTCCCACCACAATGGCAGATGTGAAACGTTTTGGCAGAGATCGCAGGCCGGCAAAGCTTAAAATATTTATGGCCTGGCTCTTTACAAAAATTATTTGCTGATCCTTGATCTGTTCTAACCTTCTCTTTTATGCAAAGGTTAAGGGGTAAAGAAATGAGAGATGTTTCAATTTGTTTACTTAAATATCCAGACAGAGCTTAGAGTCTAGTTTCTTGACACGGGCCAACACAGCCAGACGCTGACACTTTCTTATAAAGAAAAGTATTTGGGAAAGTACATAGAAAAGAGGATAGTTACTGTATTTCTCAAATACAATACCAACAGTTATTGTATTTGTCAGACATAATAGGATATATCTGACAAAATAATCTGAATATCTGATTTAAAAATATCCTAAATTATTTGCATTTCTCAGTATCCCTTTTGCGTCTATAGTGATCCCTTTATAAACTATACAACTATATTATTTCTCCATTATCTCATAGGGAACTTGGTTATAGTCAGAGACTTTTTGGAATTTTAACTTATTAACTGATGAGCCATTCCACACTGGTTTGTTATTTAGATGCTGTCTCTGCTATTCATCACTTGTTTCATTTCCCCCTTGCTTCATTTTTTAAAGCAGCATACAGCCTGACTGTTTCCACATCACCTCTTGCTTCTCCTGGGCCATTCTCCACCCCTTGCCCCTTACTGATACCCACCCTCCTCCAACCCCATCTGTCAAGGTGTTAATGAAGCTGAGCAACAACTGCAAATAGTTTTATTTATTTATTTACTTACTTACTTATTTGTTGTTGCTGGACACATTGACACCTTTAAGATGAAAGAAAATAAATGTTTTTCATTTATGGATTTCTACTAATGAGACATAGAAATCCATCTGCATTACCTAAGTACTTTAGAAGGAGTAAGACTGTACTCTGAGCAAGTTATGTGTGTCCTAGACAGGCAGGTGAGGGATTGGCTGCAGGTCAGGGTTTAATTTGCAGGGCTTTTATATTCTATAACCTGAAGAAAACTAGGACCAAAAGACAAAGACATCTGCTATCTCTTTGATTTAATCATCGCCTGAGGGAATATATCTGACACATTATCTGTCTGTAGCTATCAAAAATACAAATGTAAAAATCTAGCTATCTAATCAAACAACTGATTAAAATTAAGTCATTAAAGCTATCTATTTTTACCTTTCAAGTACATTAAATCATTTTTGTTTTTATGGAGTTTAAAAAAAAACACACTAAATTAATCAGAAGTTTTAGTATAGATCATACCTAACCAGTGACTTAATGGTTGGGGAACAAAGCTTCATTTATATTCAGAATTCTGCTGGAGGCAAAGTGTAATTTTCAAGTCTTCTCAAATGTTATTACCTAGAAAAGATATATCAGTGATGTCCTGGAGGGCCAAGTACTGGCTCAAGTCCAATAGTAAATTTTCAGCAATTTTGCAAGCTGGTTGTTAAATCCTTGGTGGGTTGACATGGTTTGAAGTAGGAGTATTTATATCAGGGAAATAGGCAGGCTCTGGAAATCAGTACTAACCCTCGTCTATATGGTTTGTCAGCATACCATGGAGTACATTTAAATCAACCATACTAC
This sequence comes from Lasiurus borealis, assembly GCA_004026805.1. Taxonomy (NCBI): domain Eukaryota; kingdom Metazoa; phylum Chordata; class Mammalia; order Chiroptera; family Vespertilionidae; genus Lasiurus; species Lasiurus borealis. Next base: position 59,731 of record PVJN01009127.1, on the reverse strand, counting down.
TCAGAATTCTCATCAGAGAGCTGACACTGTTCTAAAACTGATTTATGGTGATGGTTGTATTCTCTTTAAAATCACTAAAAATTATCAAGTTGTATATATTTGAAATGAGAGAGTTTTAAAATCTCTAAAATATGCCTCAATAAAATTTTCCAACAAAATGCTCTCAATCAACAAACAAGATGTCAACATGCGTAGATGGCTACAAGATCCAGTTACATACCCAATAAATGAAACATAAAGCCCATTTACTCAGCACTTCTGATGGGTTTATATTCTGTGCAGTGATTTCCCAAACTTGTCTCACTCTGGAATCACTTGGAAAGTTCAATAAAAAAAAACTTAACTTCCAAGATGTTTTTGTCTTTTGTTTAGTCTGTGGCCTGAGCATAAATTTTAAAAACTTCTTGGATGATTGCAGTGTGCAGCCAAGGTTGAGAACCACAGCTATAGAGAAATTTCCCAAGGTCTAATGCTGCAACCCTTTAATACAGTTCCTCATGTTGTAGTGACCCCCAACCATAAAATTATTTTCGTTGCTAATTCATAACTGTAATTTTACTACTGTTATGAATCGTAATGTAAATATCTATGTTTGGGGAGAAACCAAGATGGTGGCATAGGTGAATACCTAAACCGCTGCCTTGCACAACAATTTCAAAACTACAGCTAAAAGACAGAATGGACATTATCTGGAACCACAGGAAAGCTGGCTGAGTGGAAATTCTATAACTAGAAGGAAAGAGAGGGCTCACGGAGACTCAGAGAAGCTTCAAAAAGCTGAGGTACGGGGACACAAGGTGCAGAAGACAGTAGTTGAGTGCCTGGCTGGCTTCCTCTAGCAGGAGAGACAGAAACTCCCAACTGCACTGAGCCCCAGTTCCCTCTGCACTGAACCCCAGTTCTGGACAAGATTCACATGGGGGGAGTTTAGACTGTTGGAAAAAGAGAGAAGTGCACAGAAATTTAGGGGAGCTGTGAAAGGCAGAGGTCTGGAGATGCATGCGAGTGCATGCAGAGAGGACTGATTGCTGACTGTGCCGCTGGCTTTCTCTAGCGGGAGGAAGACAGAACCTCCTGACTGTGCTGAACTTCAGTTCTGACAGCACTGAACTCCAGTTTCGGGTGAGACGCTGGGGACCCAGACTCATATGGGTCCCCAGAGTGCACAGAAACTCAAGGGAGCCGTGAAAGGCAAAGGTCTGGAGGCACACACACAAGAATGTGCAGAGAGGGCTGCAGCGATTACTGAGGGACAGTGAGACCGAGGGGCCTCATAGGGCAGGGCTGATGCACAGAGGCTTTTGCAAGTCTTGTCTCAGGCTGACTCCAGCATAGAAGTTCTCCCTGCTTAGACACAGCTGATCCTGGAGGTCAATTCCCCCCAGTAATATCAACAACAATCAAGACCTAAGACCTAACTACAACAAAGCTGTACGCACAGTCCACAGAGGGGTGCACCCAGAGTGTTCACCTCAGGTAACTGGGGAGGTGGAGCTACTGGGCCATATAGGACATCTAGCACACAAAGCTACTCTACCAACTTAGGAAAGCAGCAAAAATGCAGAGACAAAGGAACAGATCACAAATGAAAGAAATGGAGGGAAACAAATGACTGAATATAGAGTTCAAAACCACGGTTATAAGGTTTTTCACGAATTTCTTAGAAAAGATGGATAAATTTAGCGATGTCTAAGAGGAGATGAAAAAGGACCAACTAGAAATTAAACATACACTGACTGAATAAAAAAATATTCTACAGAGACCCAATAGCAGACTAGAGGAACGAAAGAATCAAATCAAAGATTTGAAATACAAAAAAGCAGAAAACACTCAACTGGAAAAGCAAAAAGAAAAAAGAATCCAAAAATGTGAAGATAATATAAGGAGCCTCTGGGACAACTTCAAGCATACCAACATCAGAATTGTGGGGGTGCCAGAAGAAGAAAGAAAGCAAGATACTGAAAACCTATTTGAAGAAATAATAACTGAAAACTTCCCTCACCTGGTGAAAGAAATAGATTTACAAGTCCAGGAAGCACACAGAACCCCATATAAAAGGAATCCAAAGACGACCATACCAAGACACATCATAATTAAAATACCAAGAGCAAAAGACAAAGAGAGAATATTGAAAGCAGCAAGAGAAAAACAGTTAATTACCTACAAGGGAGCACCCATACGATTGTCAGCTGATTTCTCAACAGAAACTATGCAGGCCAGATGGGGTGGCAAGAAATATTCAAAGTGATGAATAGCAAGAACCTACAACCAAGATTACTCTATTCAGCAAAGCTATCATTTAGAATTGAAGATCAGATAAAGAGCTTCACAGATAAGAAAAAACTAAAGGAGCTCATTATCACCAAACAAGTATTATATGAAATGCTGAAAGGTACTCTTTAAGAAGAGGAAGAAGAAGGAAAAGGTAAAGGTAAAAATTAGGAACAACAAATACGTATCTATCAACAAGTGAATCTAAAAATCAAGTGAATTAAAAATCTGAAGAACAAAATAAACTGATGAATATAATATTATCAAGGGCATAAAAAGGGAGTGGATTGACAATTCTCAGGGAAAAGGGTGAGGAGGGTGCGGGAAGAGACTGGACAAAAATTGTACACCTATGGATGAGGACAATGGGAAGGAGCTAAGGGCAGAAGGTGGGGTGGGAACCAGGTGGAGGGGAGCTATGGGGGAAAAAAGAGAAACAATTGTAATAACTTGAACATTAAAGATTTATTAAATTTAAAAAATTAATATTAAAATTAAAAATGTAATAATAAATAAAAGAAAATAAATCAATAAATATCTGTGTTTCTGATGGTCTTAGGTGATCCTGCTAGTGGTTCTCAACCTGTGGGGACCCACATAAGTTGAGAACCACTGCTGTAGAGCCTAAGACCATTGAAAAATGCAGGTATTCACATTATAATTCATAACAATAGCAAAATTACAGTTATGAAGTAGCAATGAAAATAATTTTATGGTTGGGGGTCACCACAGTATAAGGAACTATATTAAAGGGTCACGGAATTAGAAAGGTTGAGAACTTCTGCCCCAGATAATTGAAGCTTGCCTGTTGTTACAGAAACCACCCTCAAATGCTTAATAAATCCCAGGTGTTCTGAAATAGAGCAGTTTGGACATAAATGCCTATTTGGGGTTGTTTCTAGTTTGTATTAAATGTGTACTCTATGCACATGGAGGGAAGATACAGATCTGTTTCCTTCTGGTTTTCCTATGTAGTTGTTGCCCACCATGGCCATTTTAGTGGGGAGAAACAACATCATCTAGCTCACCTTGTCATCTAAGTGAGTGCCAACGAACTCAAACAAAGTCTAAGCTCAGGGATTATTGAATTAAAGGACCAGAGTTAAATATCTCCTTTGGGTCTTTTCTCTTTGGGGACTTCCTACTGATTGTCGGCTGGGATTATAATAAGGAAGCATGCACTAAAGAATCATCCTATATAATAAAAGCCTGATATGCAAATTGACCAAATGGTGGAATGACTGGTCTTTATGGCATGCACTACCACCAGGGGGCAGCACTCAATGCAGGAGCTGCCCCTAGCCCACAGGCCTCAGGTTGGCCAAGGTGGGTGCCAGCAGAAGCCCCCTGATTGCCCCACTGGTCACCCCACAGATCAGCCCTGGTTGCTGGCCAAGCCTAGGGACCCCTGCCCATGTGGGAATTTCATGCACTGGGCCTCTAGTAGTTTAATAATTTAATAAACCTACAAGTGAGAGCCCAAGCATCCACCTTTAGTGTCTGCACTTATGACACCCATTTTGTATGCTCAGTGGCATTTTACCTTTTCTCTTTGGGGAAATCTAGAAGGCTAGTGATGTCTTGGAACTCTGAATTCCCAAGGACAGAAGTTTACTTTATAGAAAATTTTAGCTATTATATCTGATTTACCTTCTGAAGTTAGAGTTTAATTCTGAGACCTCAAATTTAAAATTTACAGACAGGACCTACTGAGATCTTTTACAACCATGCAACACCAAAGACACAATCTCTGCTTTCTTAATGCAGATAGATTTGACCTCTGTTTCAGTGTTTCCTGTTAAGAACATTGACTTTGGAAAGTTGGAATCCCAGCTTTGCCAGTTAGTTGATGTGTGATAAAGGCAAGTTATTCAACCCTTTGGTGCTCATTTTCTTCCTTTCTAAGATGGAGATGATAACAGTTCCTATTCATTGGCTTGCTGTGAAGATTTGAGCTGCTTGTTCAGACATAAGGTGCAGGTAGAACCTCTCATGAAGCACAGGTGTCAAAACCAGCCTCACCAGGCTTTTCCCTTACTTTAGGATAAAGGTTCAGTGTTTCTAGGAAATCCCCTATTCCTCTCTGATGTAATGTTTGTTTCTCTAATTAAATATCCTGATGAGTTGTCTCATCTGGTCCCTTCTTAAATACAGGACTATTATGATTCCAACCATTAGAACTCAGTATCTGCTTGAGGCAGAAATTGTATCCTCTCTTTGAGTTGCTAGTATTTAAAAGGCTCATGGTTGCCCCTGCAGATATTCATTCAGACAAGAGCTCACAAATGCAGTGTCAGGAGAAAGAAAGGCTTGCGGACATCGCTGTAGACACTTCCTTCTTTCTCTTGAAAAAGTCTCTCTCCTGTTACAGTAGGAGTGTAGGCTTTCTGTTTATCTTACCCACAACAGCTTAGAGCTCAACAGGTTTAATAGCACATTTATTTATAAACTAGATTGATATCAAGGAAGCCAAGCAACATCAACTCACACATCCCAGTTCTATCTCTACTCTCCAAGAATGCCCAGCATTTAACTTTTGTCTCAATTTCTGCATCTACCTGCTTTCACATCAGGGATAAATAATATGTGCTTTTACAATGCCATTGGCCCCAAGCAGGAAGACACCTAACAGACACATGAGTGAAGTAGAGGGGATAGAAGAGTAGGTGGCAGAGTGCTAAAGATCATCATTCATCCAAGGGAGCATTAGGGTGGGAGTGGAGAGTCAACGTTCACCCAAGAAGCGCTTTGAAAAGGGGACCTGCTCTCTTACCCCAAGTCCTGCAGCAGCTCAGCTTCTCCATCGGGTGTGCTCCACAGATCGGAAGGATCCTGGGCATTCATCTTTCCTTCTAGAGACTCTGCTCTGCCCATTCGTCGGCACAGCCCCTGGCAGGTGCTATGAGGGAAGAGGCTGAGAAAGGAGCTCTGCTGCTCCTCATACTCTCCTCCTCTTTGAGAGAAGCCAGCTGTGAGTCTCCACCAGCAAGGAAGTGAAACTTGCTTACTCCTCCCACCGACACTCACCACCCTGGCCCCCAGGCACTGGCAGGAGTGTTCTGTCACTCAGGAAGCATGCAAACTTAGCTCCTACCTCTGAGGACACCCACACTGATCATGCAACCTGTAGTTTCTGTCAAAGGAAATAAACATGACAGCACTCCAACAGGGACTGCACCATTCATTCAAACGCCTCTCCTGAGACCAGACCAGTTTCTCCCCAGTGCTGTCAGCCTCGGGTTTGTAGACGGCGGTGCATGCACTCATTCACCCCACCTTCTGCCTCACACATGAACACCCAGAACACCGAGGAAGCTTCTATTTCAGGAACATCATTAGCGTGGGTAAACAGATCAGAGTCAAATCACTGACTTCGATCCTGAAGTCTGGTTTTTAGCACTTTCTCAATATTTCTGCTTCAGTTATCCAACTTTCCAACATACGCTTGACTTTCAAGTGGGTGTGATTCAAAGACATTTATTGTTTTCTCTGTGGAAGAAAGATAAGGAGAGAAGAAGGTACGCAGGAAAAGTAGGATGGGGCCAACCTGCTGCCAACTACTGGGGCATGTTAGGGGAAACCCTCCTCCCCCTTCCCCCCCCCCCACACACACACCGCCACTTCTGTCAGGGGACGTACAGCTGGTGTTGCTTGTGTTGCTTTGTGTTCAGACTCATGGGTAGAGAATTCCATCTGCCTGAGAGTCCTAAAGGGAAACTGCAGTAATTCTGAATCCTGGAGAGCTGGACAAACGGCAGTGATAAGTGGATAAAGAACGTGTCTCTCTCTCTCTCTCTCTCTCTCTCTCTCTCTCTCTCTCTCTGTCTGTCTAGTCACGCTCTGACTCACACAGGATTCACCAGAGGGCTCTGTAACTTGCTTCTCCCAGCGGCCATCCAGAAGACCATTGGCAGCTTATTGGAATGCAGAATTTCGGGTTCACCCCAGTCCTTCTGAACCAGCATTTGCATTGGAACCAGATCCCCAAAGTGACTCCCTGCACTTTAACATGTGAGGAGACCACCCTCTAGGATACCAAGGCCGCAGATCGTTCTAAAGGAGAGGCTGATCGGGGCCTGCTATCATTCTACCTTCCCCTAATGTCCTCCCCTGGGTTACAGGGGTCCAGGGTGGGAGGAATAAGGAAACAGGTAGGAAAGTCACAATAATGCCGGACAGTGTGGGCAATGTGCAGCCACCTTGTAACTATCCAGCCATTATTTCCCCAGCAAATGACACTTGAGAGCTAATGGTAAAACACTTCACCAAGGCGAGAATGCAGAGGAGGACAGGAAAGGAGGAAGGGAAAAAAGGACAGTTTTACTCCCTAAGCAGAGAAGCCTGCAATCTCAAGGCCTGACAAGATAAAGTTGCCAGTTGCTTCTCAAGAATTCTGGGAAGGCCACAACAAAGGGAAAAAAAAAAAGGAAAAAAAAAGGGGTGGACCTTGAGGATTCATTTGCACCAAAATATTCAGCAAAGGAATCTTGACATCTCTAGCCAAGTGGGTATATAAAGTGTGGAACACTACCCAACTCTCTCTTCAGAGTAACTGAGAGCCCGTCTTCACTTCATAAACCAGAAGTATAGATTTGCTTTTCAATAAGGTATATGCTTTAATAAATTGGCTTTTCACAAAGCAGTCAAGGTCTCTCGTATAATTCACTTACATGAGAAGACACGGATCGAGGCTGAAGACAGCCCTCTCCCACGGACTCGGGTGCTGTCTGCTAACATCTCTCTGCTATTGGTGAGAGATGCCACTAAAAGCTATTACTTCTGGGTATCTGAGACTTGTGAGACCCTGGATTCCTCTGGTTGCCAGAAATTCCTGTGTCTGGAGACAGCCTGGGGGAGATGAGGCTCCGATAACTTACGCTGATTGTATATGTGCATATAAAATTCTTTCAGCTATGGTTTGTTCGGAGAGAAGTGTAGGATCCATGTGTAGCAGCGACCAGTCCTGGCCATGGAGGTGCAGAAGGTGCCTGCAGCAGAGACACGGGACCAGCCAGCAGCAGATTTCCTGTTTTCTTTCTATAGCCTTTTGTTTAGTGTTTTAGTATCTATTTTGTTTCTGTTTTAGCAAATTCTGGCTTTTTTTTTTCTTTTTTTAGCCTTTTTTTCCTTCTTTTCAGAAAAGTAGCAGAGTTTACTAAGATGAGCCTCCTCCTTTTTTCAATCTTCCTGCCACTCTCTCTTTCTCATTTTGCTATCCCATCTGTTGTCCTCCTCTGTGACGGCATTGTTTCATTGTGTCACTTATTACATTTTCCCAGGATCCCTTTCTTCCCCATCGATACCCTGCTCCATGAAATACATGTTCAGCATTGTGGTAGAACCAGTTACTGCACCATTACTAGGTGGTTTAAACAGAATTATTGGGCGATCATAAAACTATCTTGTATTATATTTTACATTAGACTGTTGCTTCTAAATAAGCTCAAGTATATTTTTAAAAACCATATAACTCACTTCTTTATTTTGATAATCTTTTCAGTGGTGCTGGCTCATAGTGCCTAATTCTTTTCATACCAATATAGGACATAGAAACAGACATGAACAATCTACCTTGTTTTAACAATTTTGGAAAATCTTATTCTTTGTTGGACAATATTTTATTTATCAAAAATATTAGGCTTTTTTGGAATGGCAATCACACTTAAATCACCAATTATCTCATAAAAGAATATGGGAAGAACTATTTCATCCAGATTTGAATTTCTTTATTAGAAGAATGAGCTTCTAACATCTGAGACTCCTCTAAGGAGAACTTTTTGATAGAAACAACTCCATGTAGTGGAAGTCCCTTTTCTTAAAAAAAAAAAATAACTAACTAATTAATTAATTTTTAATTGTTTAAAATATTACATGTCTCCTTTTTTCCCCCGATTGACACCCCCAGCCACTCCCACCCCCAGTAGTTAAGCCCCCAACACCTCAGTATCTGTGGCCATTGGTTATGCTGATATGCATGCATACAAATCTTTTGGTTGCTCTCTAATCACCCTTCCTCCCTGCCTTCTCTCTGAGGTTGGACAGTCTGTTCAGTGCTACCTTGTCTCTGGATCTATTTTTGTTCATCAGTTTATGTTGATCATTATATCCCACATATGAGTGAGATTATGTGATATTTATCTTTCTCCGACTGGCTTATTTTATTTAGCATATTGCTGGAAGAACCTTTTTGATCTTTTTCTAATTTATTTATCTTACAGATCACAGTGTCTGATTTTCACCTGGTCACCAGCATTGGCAATTCTACTCACACCCTCCATTGTGGGAATGATTCTATGAGCGCTCTTGTTATCTATTTACTGTTAACTAAGCACTCTTTCTTCTTCCCCATCATTTATGATGATGGAAACTAAAAGATATATTCTTTTTTAAAAATATATTTTATTGATTTTTTACAGAGAGGTAAGGAGAAGGATAGAGAGTTAGAAGCATCGATGAGAGAGAAACATCGATTCAGCTGCCTCTTGCACACTCCTTACTAGGGTTGTGCCTGCAACCAAGGTACATGCCCTTGACCAGAATCGAACCTGGGACCCTTCAGTCTGCAGGCCAATGCTCTATCCACTGAGCCAAACCAGTTAGGGCAAAAGATACATTCTTGAAAGGAAAACCATGGCTTGGAATTATCATAAACTGGGGTTACCATAGCTTGGGGTTGAAGAACTCTTACTGTTTCTCACTGGCTGTTCTTCCCACGCATGATAAAGAAGAAATTTCAAGTTCAATTGGAACAGAGGAACAGCAACAAAGAAAGAACTGACCATTGTTTTTTAGCTGCAGATCATCTCCAAAAGGAGAACTTCCATCTGTCCTCCTAATTCTGTGGCAAGCTCAGAGATGCCATATTGCTTTTAAAAATATTGGAGATATTTGTTTTGTTTTGTTTTTGGTAAGCCTCACCTGAGAATATTTTTTTTCTTTGATTTTTAGAGAGAGTGGAAGGGAAGGAGGGGCAGAGAGAGAGAGAGAAACATCAATATGAGAGAGACACACAGATTGGTTGCCTCCTGCCTGTGCCCTGAATGGGGATTGGGATTGAACCTGCAACCCAGGTACTTGTCCTTGACCAGGAATTGAACCCGTGACCCTTTGGTGTGCAGGCGAACACTAACCACTGAGCAACACCAACTAGGGCAAAAAAAATGGAGTTTTACTTCAAGCCACCATCTCCGTGTTCTCTGCCCCAGTTATGTGATTACTTAATATAGTATCAAAGACTACGGTGATTGGTCTTTTTGAATTAATTGGGACCCCATTTTATTTTCCTCACCTGTGCATACAAGTAGTCCTAGTTTCTGTGTTGACTAAGGGTGTCTGCATATGGCTTTAACTCATCAAGTTCACTGTAACCCCTGCCTCTTTTTGGGAGAGTGGGAAACTGAAAACAGAAATAGAAGGAGTTGCCACCGAAAGCAAAAGAGAAGATCTAAACACTTTATATTTTACCTTTATAAGACATTCTTTAAAATAAACAAAACAAAACAGTTTCTTGGGTGATTTAAAATTCTGAAAAATTAAGCCCAGTAGCACCATGGTGTGAGTTCCCAGTACTCAGGAAATATTTTATAAAGGTAAATGTTGGTCATTGAGAAATGACAATGACAAGCAAGTGGATATCTCAACTAGGCAGATGACTATCCAAGCAGTGGTGAGAAGGCAGCTCGACTCTTCCCCTTTGAGCCTGTGGGTTGAGACTGGTCACACACTTCACCTCCTACTGAACACTGCTACCCCTCCCTGGCTTCTCTTCTCACCAGGCCTCCTGGCAATCATTCTACTTGCCGCCGGTCAGCTTCGTTTTCCACTGACCCATTTAGGCCATGTGTACACACCAGACTTTGAACTCTGACTGGTATTTTGGTGTTCACTCCCTTCTCGGCTGCTATGTGGAACCCCAGCATTGGCTACTTCCAGGCCCCTCACTATACAATGGGCCTGTTCCGGCCATCGTGGTCCATGTTCTATCTATGTGGGTGTCATTGCTCCTTTCTGATTTCCAAAGTTCCTTGGGGTAGCTACTCAAGCTACCTCATCTCTATCTCTACAGAGATATCTCCATATCTCTGTTTCTACATGACTCACTCTTTTTTGAGAATATGCGGTGGGGACAGGGAAGCTGTTCAAGCGTGCATTGGTTGGAGGTGACCCATTTCTCAAAGTGATGAGTTATGGCCATATCCAGACAGCTTTAGCATAGCTTCCTCCATGGAATTGGATTAAGCTAGGTTTGAGAATTCACTCATACTCTATCTAGAACCATTCTTCAGGCCTCATTGTTAAGTAATATTGATCATATGACACTCCTTCCTTCCTTAGAAATTCTTCTCTCATTAATAAATTCAGGCAAAGGCAAACAGATTTTTACTGGATTCCTCAGACCTTCAGTCATACCTGTGTCTGTCTAAAACACAACTCTAGGCAAGGTCCCCAAAATCACATGCCAAACAAGGAACGAGTCTGGATAAGGAGTGAGGAGTAGGGATAGATTTAGAAAAGTTCCACATTGTATCCTCAGGGAACAGCACAACTCAAAACCCACACTCCTGAGAAACTATCTGGCCATGTTTTCTCCTTTCTTCTTCCCCGAGGTGGAAGATAACTCAAGCGCCACTTAACTGTAGTCCCATAAAGAATACATTTGTTTTGCACATACTCTCCTTCTGCTTGATGTGCCCTTCCCTGAGCTTCCTCCGGCTGACTCCTTTGCATCTTCAAGCCTCAGCATAGTTTTATGTCACTTCTTGTGATGGTTTTCCTGGCTCCCACAAGCCTGGGCTGTGGCCTTCATCTGCACCACTTGTGCTCTAATCAGGAATCAAACCAGCAAACTTTCCATGCACGAAATGATGTCCAACGAATTGAGCTACAATGGCCAGTGTCAGACCATAACCTGTATGTTCTAGTCCTTCTGTGGAAGCCATGGCAGCCAGCCACACAACTCTCTTCTGGAAAGAACCTGGTGAGAGGGTATGGCAATAAGGCTACTAAAGCTGGACTGTTCTTGCCCAATGTCAGCTTCTCTCATGGGCAGTATTTTTTTTTTAAATATATTTTATTGATTTTTTACAGAGAGGAAAGGAGAGGGATAGAGAGTTAGAAACAGCCGAGACCAGTTTGGCTCAGTGGATAGAGCGTCGGCTTGCGGACTGAAAGGTCCCAGGTTTGATTCCGGTCTGGGGCATGTACCTTGCTTGCGGGCACATCTCCACTGTGGGGCATGCAGGAGGCAGCTGATCGATGTCTCTCTTTCATCGATGTTTCTGACTTTCTATCTCTCTCTCTTCCTCTCTGTAAAAAATCAATAAAATATATATTTTTAAAAAAAGAGAGAGAGTTAGAAACATCGATGAGAGAGAGACATCGATCAGCCGCCTCCTGCATGCCCCCTACTGAGGATGTGCCCCCAACCAAGATACATGCCGTTGACTGGAATCGAACCTGGGACCGTTCAGTCCGCAGGCCAATGCTCTATCCACTGAGCCAAACCAGTTTTGGCTGTCTTTTTTTTTTAAATTAAATCTTTATTATTCCGATTATTACATTTGTTTCTCTTTTTCGCCTTTATAGCTCCCCTCCACCTGGCTCCCACCCTTCTCTCTACCCTTACCTCCCTCCTGTTGACCTCATCCATAGGTGTATAATTTTTGACTTGATTCTTGCCTTCCTCTAGTCTGCTGTTAGGTCTTTGTATAATATTTTTTATTTCAGTCAGTGTATGTTTAATTTCTAGTTGGTCCTTTTCATCTCTAGTTGGTCCTTTTTCAGCTCCTCTTGGGTCTCGCTCAATGTATCCATCTTTTCTAGGATATTCTTGAAAAACTTTATAATCGTGGTTTTGAACTCTATATCTAATTGTTTGTTTTCTTCCATTTCTTTTGTTTGTGATTTGTTCCTTTATCTCTGCATTTTCACTATGCCTGGAGAACTTCTGTGTTGGATTCAGCCTTATGATCCAAGACTTGCAAAACTGCAAAAGCTTCTCTGTTGAGTTTGAGATGGGTGGAGTCTCAGGGCTTAACAGACCGCCTTGCCTTCCAGTCGGCCCTAACCTCTACAGCCCCTGGATCGCACATGACTCTGGATAACCGCTGGAGTGGTGCCTGTGCACTCACACAGTGCCTCTAGACCGCTGCTTTTCTGACTCCCCTGTGCTCTAGGACCATATGAATCTGGTCCCCAGGGTTTCGCCCGAAACTGGGGTTTAATGGAGTTAGAAGTGGCACAGTTGGGAGGCTCTCTTTCCCACCCACTTGTGAAAGCCAGCGGCACAATGAGCAGTTGCTCTTCTGTGCCCAGTGCTGTGAGTGCCACCAGACTTCTGCTCTTTCGCGACTCCCCTAAATTTCTGTGCATCTCTCCCTTTTCACAGTCCAAACTCCTCCTCCACCCCCCGTGTGAGTTTCGGTTAGACGTGTGGTTCAGTGCCATAGGATAAGGGATTCAATGCAGTTGGGACTCTCCGTCTCCCTCCTGCCAGAGAAAGCCAGTCAGGTACTCGGGCACCTGCTCTCTCCACGTGTGCGTTTCTGTACCTCAGCTTTTTGCAGCTCCTCTGGATCTCCGTGAGCCCTTCTAGTTGTAGAATTTCCACTTAGCCAACTTTCCTGTGGTTCTGGATGCTGTGCATTCTGTCTTTTAGTTGTAGTTTTGAAATTGTTGTGCGATGCAGCAGTGTAGGTGTGTACCTATGCCACTATCTTGGATTCTCCTCTCTCATGGGCAGTTTTTGTTCTGGGACTGCCTATTGGCCTGTTGGAGATTTTCTTAAAACTGAGGCTCTTTGTACCCCATTACCCTTCCTCCTCCTTTTCTCACTTCACTGGTGTCAGTGTGTACTGGGTTGAACAATGCCCTCTCTCCCCCAATTCATGTCCACCTAGAACCTCAGAATGTGATTTTACTTGGAAATAGATTATTTACAGATATAATTAGTTGATATGAGGTCATACTGGGTTAGGGTGGTCCTTAATACCAATGACTAGTCTTCACAAGAAGGTCTTAGAAAATAAAAGGAAGACGGTGGTGTGAAGACAGTGGCAAACACTGAAGTGATGTATCTACCCACCAAGGAAAACAAAGGGCTTCCAGCAACCACCAGGAGCCAGGAGAGGGGACAGATTCTTCCACAGAGCCTCCAGAAGAAACCAATGCTACAAACACCTCGATTTCAGATTTTCAACCTCCCAAATGGGGGGAGAATAGATTTGGAATGTTTGTGGATACCCAGGCATGGCACTTTGCTGTGGCAGCTCCAGAACATAGCACAGGGCTCCACATTGTGATCTGAGGTTCTCCAGTTCTTTTATTCTCATCCTCCTCTTCATCCTTCACAGCATTCCCACCTAAGACATTTACTGCATGTCTAGTTCCATCTTGGCATCTAGTTTCTATTCAGAAACTAAAACCTACACAATGACCAAAATAAAAAGTTAGCTCAATTTTCATCTTTCTACCAAAATCTTCAGACAAGGGTCTTCACCATCGATTAAATAAGAATTGCAAAGCTGCTACTATTGACTCCCAAGGTACTGTGCTGAGTGAAAGGGGTACAAAAATGAATAAGACATAAGCTCTCCTCTAAGTGGTCTCTCACACTAATGGATAGAGTTTTGTCTTGAGGAATTCATCAAAAAGAAAACATTTCCATCTCAATACAGTGGCAAAAGTTATGCTTGACCCCAGGTAAGAGATGTACAGGAAGCAGCTGATCCATGTTAAGCTCTCATCTTGATGTCTCTCTCTTCTCCCTTCTTCTATCTCTAAAAATTGATATTCTTTTTTTAAAAATGTTATATTTCCTCTGTTGACATAAGAAACATCCAAACCTGTCGAGAATTTTTATAAGAGTTTATTTGAGCCTAACTGACAGCATATGCCTGGGAGCAAGAACTCAGATCCTCTGAAGATGAATCCTTTTGCAGCTATTTTTTTTATGCCTTTGAGATTAAAGAAGGGACATAAGGAAGACTGAAGAAAGCAAGGTGGGGATTGGATTTTAGTATGGTTCTTTAATATGGTGTTCTCTTGAGGATGGTTATGGTTTATTTCAAAGATGTATTAAATTATATGCATAGAAACAATGGGCAGAGCTTGCTAAAGGCAAAGAACCTTTTATTAAAAAATTATAGCCTGCCAAAACCGGTTTGGCTCAGTGGATAGAGCCTCAGCCTGCAGACTGAAAGGTTCAAGGTTCAATTCTGGTCAAAGGCATGTATCTTGGTTGTGGGCACATCCCCAGTGAGCATTGTGCAAAAGACAGCTGATCAATGTTTCTCTCTCATTGATCTTTCTAACTATCTCTCTCCCTTCCTCTCTGTAAAAAATCAATAAAAATATATTTTTAAAAATTATAGCCTGTGACATGACTACCCACCATGACCTCCAGTTAGTAATTTACGATCAGATTGCCCTGTGAGGTTCCTTTCCATAGAACCCTTCTTTTCATCCACACCTCTTCTTTTTATCAGCTAATTTTGATAGACGTGCTGAGCAGCTGGAAACTGTGGCAAGCACCTCCCAATGTCCCAGGCCACTGATCTCCTCTGGAGGGAAATCTGTGTAACAGTCGAGCATGGCTTTCCAGAGGCTGGGCTCCCAGGGTCCAGGCACTCCAGACAAACCAGACATCTGCCAGGAGCATACACCTCACACAAGTCTTCCCAGCCTCTCTCCTTGCCTCTTTCTGATTTCTCCTCTTCCCACTCTTCATGTTCAATATTCAGTCTTGGACTCCATGCTCAACCTCCTTTACTTAATGTGAAATATTTGCTCCATTCAGGAAACCAGTGCCTTAATTAATTCCTCCACGTCATCTTCAAGTATTTGAAGGTTATGCAGCTTTGTGGGTCACAAAGCCCATTCCAGGAAAGGCGGAAAACCAAGTCCTCGGCAGCCCCAGGGAAATCCTTGCCTGGCAGTGAGGCTCCCTGGGAATCTCTCTGTGGTGTATCACGTAGGAAAAGCTCCATTCTCTCAACATTTCCCGAGGACAATATGTGCCTCTCATCCACTGTGCATTCATGGGAAAGCTCCATCAGAGCCATGGGAATGGAATGTCAAGGCTCAAGTTCAGTTCTTACCTGTATGTTCAGTGGCTTTGTCATTGAAGTAGCTACAGGGTATCTCCCCAGGTGATATGAAACACATACATATTTAGCTCTCTACCCCCTCTCTTCAAACTAGCTCTTCCCTCCTCCCTGCACCTCCTTGAACTTGACTCACTTTTGCCTCAGGGCTTAGTAGTTGCTTTTCACTTTCCCTGGCTCTCTCTCCCTCCAGATCTTATCTGGTTTCCTCTTGCACTTCATTCAAGTGTCTTGTTCAAAGGTCACCTTTTCAGAAAGCGATTCCCTAACTACTACAAATCTAAAATGCTTCTCCAGCCCTGGGTAACTGGCTCAGCTGGTTGGAACATTGTCCTGTACCCCAAGAGGTTGTGGGTTCAATTCTTAGTCAGGGCACATGTCCTAGGTGGTGGGTTTGATCCCCAGTCGGGCGCATATAGGAAGCAACCAATCCACCAATCCATCTCTTCTCTCTCTCTCTCCTTTCCCTCTCTCTCAAATCAGTAAAAACCATATCCTCTGGTGAAGATAAAATAAAATGCTTCTTCTACTGCCCCAGGCCTGTCATTCCCATTTCCTTACTTGTTCTTATTGCTTCAAAACACTCAGTGTTGCTTGTTAAAATACAAAAATACTTCCATACAGGTTTGGAAGTAGCCACTGTCCTGAACCCCTAAGTTTCTCCCTGTCATTTGGCCACCTGAGTCCCCCAGACACCTGAGACCTTTCCAATCCCACTAACTGAAGGAGCCTCAAGAGCCCTGTCCCAGCACGAGGGCCAACATCTGTGTCTGTTCTGATTCTTCAGTGCCTAATTGTATATTTAACAGTGTACGGAGGTGTAATTTACATACCATATGTTCATTTTCTTTAAGTGTACAATTCAATTATTTTTAGTAAATTTACAGAGCTGTGCCACCATCACCACAATCTAATTTTAGGACATTTTCATCATCCCCCAAAGATCCTTTGTACTCATTTGCAATCTAAATATTTTGAATACCACTTCTGCTTAGCACTACCTGAATTAATTATATAGGACATTTGCTTACTTTTGGTGGCAAATAAATTATATTATATACACTTATATATTAGCTATCTATAGTCTATCAATCAATCAATCAATCAATCTACCTATCTATCTCTATCTCCCATCAGATATATTCTGTAATGTGATCTTGTCACTCCCTTATCAAGAGGTGGCAGATACACAGTGTGCCCTTGGATGAGGGAATAAAAGTATTACCATTTGCAAAAACTTATTTTGAGGGTGAGAATATCTCATTAATGTGCAACCAAAAACAAATTACAGAGGTGGACTAATATAACTACATCATAAGTTCTAATCTCTCACATGTTTGTGTTTATCAAAAACAGTTGTATATGTATTAATTTTTTCTTATAATAAACAAATGGATGGTTGGGTTAACAAATAAATTTACATTAAAAAAGAAAAGAAAAAGCAGAGATAGTACCCAATTCCCCTCTTTGAATCTGGCCTGACTTTGGTGACACAATTGTGGCCGATAGAATGTGGTGCAGGTGACATGAATGACCTTTCTGCCATGTCTCTTGGACCATTCACACTTCAGACATTCTCTCCAAGGTGTTCTCTTTACAATCCAGTTGTGATGCTGGGGGAAGCCCACATCACATGGAGTGTTTCATGTATGTGCTCTGGTTGGCAGTCCCAAAGCAGCCCAACTCGAATAATTTCAGTCCACGTTCTAGACACGACTGACAAGGAGCCTCCAAATGATTCCTGTCTCCAGCCATTAAAGTCATTTCTAGTGGTTTGACTTTTGCCAACTGAGGTCCCAGACATTGAAGACCAGAAATGAGACATCCTTCTATATCCTGTTTGAATTTGGGGTCTAGAGAATACAGGCACAGCCCTAACCAGTTTGGCTTAGTTGATAGAGCATCAGCCTGCAAACTGAAGGGTTTGATTTTGGTCAAGGGTACATGCCCAATTGTGGGCTCCATCCCCATTAGGGTGAGTGCAAGAAGCAGCCAATCAATGATTCCCTCTTATCATTGATGTTTCTATTTCTCTCTCCCTACCCCTTCCTTTCTGAAATCAATATATATACATTTTAGAGGCCCAGCGCGCACAAAACCATGTGCAATTAGGGTCCCTATGCCTAGCCTGGCCTCTGTCACATGGTCTCTGCCACCCTGCAATGCTCTCCACAAAGCTTGCTGTCACTCTGCGAAGCTCACTGCTGGATGCTCTGTGAAACTTACCCCACCCTGCCACTGCTCCACAAGCCTTCCTCCCACCCCCACTCCACAAATGATCCGAAAAACTCCCCTGCTTTGCAACTGCTTTTCGAAACTTGCTGTTGCTTGGGTGACTGTTCCACTAAGCTCACAGCCACCTCGAGAAGCAGCCCACCCCCACCACTCAACAGCCCCCTGTCCCACCCCATCGCCAGCCTCACCTCATGGTAAGCGGCTCAGGGGCTGGGGGAGAGGAGTGTGGGACTGAGAGGTGCTCCATGCACTTCATGGTGACCAGTCACCCGTTCGGTCACCTGTTTGGTCGTGATGCCACCTAGGTCTCTCTATATATTAGGATAAAGAATACAAGGACATAATAGACTGGTGCTGTGTTGTGTCACAAGGTTTGGGGTGGTTTGTTACTCTGTGACCGATAACTGAAACACTTGTCATCTGGGTCACTGCCTAGAATGTGAGCTTCAGGAGCAAGGACTTTAAGTGTCCTGCTACTATGTATCTGTGATGGGTGATGGTTCATTTTACGTGTCATGTTGACTGGCCCACAGGCTGCCCATATAGTTGGTCAAACATTAATCTGGGTGTTTCAGTGACAGTGTTTTTGAATGAGATTAAATTGATGGATTTTGAGTAAAGCAAATTGCTCTTCATAATTGGGTGGGTCTCATCCAATGATTGAAGGCGTGAATAGGACAAAAAGACCAGACTCCCCTGAGCAAGAGAGTTCTCCAGAAGACTGTTTTTTTACTTCATCTGTAACATTGCTCTCCCTAGTTCCACAGCAGAATATTCAAACCGGAACCTCGGCTCTCCTGCGTCTTCAGCCTGCTAACCCGGTCTGCAGATTTTGTACTTGCCAGCATCCATATTTACATGAGCCAGTTCCTTATAAGAAATCTCTTTCTATATATAGAGTAAGTCCTCACTTAATTTTGTCAACCAGTTCTTGAAACCCTGGCAAAAACAACATATAAAGAAACCAGTTTTGCCACAGACTGATATAAACAAGAGTTAAGTTTCTATGGTATGTCATCAACATTATATAACAAACTAGTGGTCCAGTGCACGAAATCCGTGCACTTGGAAGAGGGGGGTCCCTCAGCCCGGACTGCACCCTATGGGGAGAGGGCCTAAGCCATCAGTCAGACATTGTTAGTGCAGCTGTGGAGGTGAAAGAGGCTCTCACTATCGCTGCTGCGCTAGCCAACCATGAGCTGGCTTCTGGCTGAGCAATGCTTCCCCTGTGGGAACACATTGACCACCAGGGAACAGCTCCTGCATTGATCATCTGCCCCCTGGTGGTCAGTGTGTGTTATAGCGACTGGTCAGTCTGATAGATTTGCATATTAGTCTTTCATTATATAGGATAATGTGTTATTATGGGCAAGGCCTCTAATCAATTTTTTTTAGTAGTTAAAGGGAGGGGCAGAATTTTCACTTGAGCCTGAAGCTAAAATTGCCCTTAGCTCAAAAATCTGCATACCACTGAGACACATCTTGGTGAGGCTCATTCTGTACCCCCACACTGTTCTATTATGTGTGTAAGTATTGGGAACCATCTTATCTCTTTAGTGAAAGGAACTTTTTATGTTACAGTGATTAACTTTATCTCATGAGTTGTGTTTTGGCTTCAAGCCTGTATCCAGTATTCATGCAGCAACTTCAGCTCTTCTGTTCAATATTTACTTGGTATATATTTTATTTCATTTTTTCTAAATCTTTCTAGATTTTTATGTATTAGATAGGAAAAGCCCAGGGACACAGGAAAAAGCCTGGAAGGTGCAGGTGCAGGGTGGAGGAGATCAATGGGGAATAAAAAACACACAACCTAAAACGAAGGGACAGCTGTAATACTTTCAACAATAAAGATACATTTTAAAATAAAGGAAAATATCTTAGTTGAAAAGAGTTTTATGTGAAATAATATAAGTAATTGCTCTACACTGTACTTTATATTCTCGACTCCTCTCAAAGAGATATTAATTGACCTTAAGTTCACTTAATATTAATTGACCCTATGTTCATTCACTGCAGGACTCACTTCCACCGAACCAGTGCTGACTGCCACTGGGGCTGCAATCAGACTATGTTTTTTTTTCTCCCAGCCTCTGTCTGGACCTGATCGCAGCCCCCTCAGCAGTCAGTGCTGGGTCACTGAGGCACCCACAGCTTGGCTATCAGTGCTGGGGCACCAAGACTAACTTCTGCCATGCCAACCGAGCATTGACTGCCACAGGGGATGTGATCAGACCCTCCTTCTCTCTCCCAGCCTCTGTCTGGGCCTGAGTGCAGCCCCTTAGGAGGTCAGTGCTGGGTCGCTGAGGCGCCTGCAGCACTGATTGCAGGACTGACTTCTGGTGTTTGGTCAAGCCTTTGGTCATTTTGGACATTATGGACCCTGGCTCTTTATGTATATAGAAGACAATGAAGAAAATAATATTGAATAAAATGATGTTATTTGAGGACCTCCTGTAAACATGTCTATTGGTTCTGTTTCCCTGGAGAGTCCTAATATGGTAGCCACAGGGGTTCTCAATAGGGGATAATGTTTCCCCCAGAGGACATTTGGCAGAATCTGGAGACATTATTAGTTTCACAACTTGGGGAACCTACTGACATCTAGTGTACAGTGCAGTGGACATTCTACAGCACAGAGGATGCTGCTTACAACAAAGTATTGCCTAGCCAGAGACACGAGGAGGCCCAGTCTGGTCTGTCTCAGCAAGCACATTTATTTTTTCTCACTCTAAGAACATCCTAAAATGGTAACACCATAAATCCACTAAAAGGAGCTGTGCAATGTCATCTAAGGAGAAAGCTAAAACAGAATCAAAATCCAGCCTTCTCATCTGCTTCTGTCTACTTCACCCACTGCTCCCAAAGAGCCAGTGTTGCCCAAGAGATGGGGAATGCCAGGGGAGTGGGTAGAGTTCTGTGCACTGCAGAGAGCTACCTCATGGAGAAGATGGCTAAAGGACCCATGGCATGAAGAGTAGAGCAAGAGAACAGGAGGGAACGTGGTCTTCAGCACCCATGAGGGGGTGTTCTGGGAACTCCCAGTAATGACGAGAAGATGTGAGGGATAAGGGCAGAAGTATTGCTTCTTCTAAGAGGAGGCTGAGTTATGGCAGTGGAAGTCAAGGAACATTAACTTGGATATTAAGGTCAATCTTCCTTTGTGTCTACCATATACACTATGATCTCTGAATGCATAATAATCTGGTCACTCAGTGTATATTCTATATAATAAAAGGCTAATATGCAAATTGTCCCCTTGACCAGAACTTCAACTAGCAGGCAGGCCGGCCAGCCACCCATGTCCCCTCCCACTGGCCAGGCTGGCTGGACCCCCACTCATGTATGAATTCATGCACCGGGCCTCTAATGTGTGTGTGTGTTCAGAAATCATAATCATCTGGCTACTCACTGTATATTGTCCCCAAGCCCAACCTCGGCATTCAGTTAGCTCCCCACAGATACAGGAAACCAGGCTGATTGGGTCATTGACAACATTTGCCATCAGACAGTATTGAAACGACTGAAGCTTACTGCTTAAATGAGAAATAGAATCACACTCAGTAATTATAAAGAAATAGCTCTTCTTGTAGCAGGCTATATTAGTCTTTTTTTTCAGAAGAAGATATAACTGATATAGTTAACTGGATAAAGATTTAGAAATATCTAAGAGGCTCCTGAAATTTCAGAAAGAAAAAGAATGTGACCAAGAAGAGGAAACTTAATCAGAAACCACATGTAATATAATAACATAACTATAAACTGTAAGTTTCCATAATCACTTCACTGGGATAGTATGAAGGTTATGTTAATTAGGCAGAGCAGGTTTCATGATTCTTGTTATTATTATTTTTTTTAGCCTTCAAATTTTCCCATTTTATTATTTTTCTTTTTTTATTAATGTATTAAATGTGTACATATCTTCCCATTGCCCCCCTCACCCCACTGCCACGCACGCCCTAACCTCCCAGTGTCTTGTGTTCATTGGTTATGCTTATATGCATGCATACAAGTTCTTTGGTTGATCTCTTATATACCCCACCTCTCCTTAACTTTCCTGCTGTAATTTGACAGTCTGTTTGATGCTTTACTGCCTCTGTATCTATCTTTTTGTTCATCAGGTTATAATGTTCTTTATTATTCATAAACAAGTGAGATTATGTGGCATTTTTCTTTCATTGACTGGTTTATTTCACTTAAGGTACTGTTCTCTAGTCCCATTCAGGTTGCTGCAAATGTTAAGAATTCATTCTTTTTTATGGCAGCATAGTATTCCATTATGTAGATGTACCATAGCTTTCTGATCCAGTCATCTGCTGATGGGCACCCAGGATGTTAGCAAATCTTCACTATTGTAAATTGTGCTGCTGTGAATATAGGGGTGCATATATCCTTTCTGATTGTTGTTCCTAGTTTCTTAAGATATATTGCTAGAAGTGGGATTACTGGGTCAAATGGGAGTTCCATTTTTAGTTTTTTGAGGAAACTCCATACTGTTCTCCACAGTGACTGCACCAGTCTGCATTCCCACCAGCAGTGCATGAGGATTCCTTTTTCTCCGCATCCTTGCCAACACTTGCCGTTTGTTGATTTGTTGATGATTGTCATTCTGACAGGTGTGAGATGATATTGCATTGTCGTTTTGATTTGCATCTCTCTGATAATTAGTGACATTGAGCATGTTTTCATGTGTCTCTTAGCCTTCCTTCTGTCTTCTTTCGAAAAGATTCTGTTTAGGTCCATTGCCCATTTTTTTTAACTGGATCATTTATCTTTCTTTTATTAAGTTGTATAAGTTGCTTATAGATGTTGGAGATTTAACCTTTATCAGTGATAACATTTGAAAATATGTTTTCCCATACCGTGGGCTTTTTTGTTGCTTTTTTGATGGTTTCTTTTGATGCAGTCCCATTTGTTTATTTTCTCCTTAGCTTTCATTGCCCTAAGAGCAGTATCAGTGAAGAAGTTCTTTCAGCATATGTCTGAGATTGTGCTGCCTATGGATTCCTCTAGTATTTTTATGGTTTCCTATCTTATGTTTAAGTCCTGTATCCATTTTGAGTTTATTTTTGTGTATGGTGTAAGTTGGTGGTTTAGTTTCATTTTTTTTTTGCATGTATCTGTCCAATTTTACCAACACCATTTATTGAAAGACTGTCTTGACTCCATTGTATATTCATGCCTCCTTTGTCAAATATTAATTGAGCATAGTGGATTGGGTCAATACTTGGATTTCTATTCTATTTCATTGGTCTATATGTCTGTTGTTGTGTCATTACCAGGCTGTTTTGAGAACAATGGCTTTGTAATACAGCTTGAAATCTGGTATTGCAATCCCACCTACTTTGTTCTCCTTTCTCAGGATTGCTGTGGCTATTCGGGGTCTTTTTTTGTTCCAGATGATTCTTTGAAGAGGTCTTTCTAGGTCTGTGAAATATGTCGTTGGTATTTTAATGGAGATTATATTGAATCTATTGATTGCTTTGGGTAGTATGGACATTTTAATGATGTTGATTCTTCCAGTCCATGAACATGGTATGCTCTTCCATCTGTTTAAGTTTTCCTCAATCTCTTTTTCTGTATCCTATAATTTTCTACGTATATGTCATTACCTCCTTAGTTCAGTTTATTCCTAGGTATCTTAATATTTTTGAGATCTCTACTCAGAAAACTACAGGATATTGAAAAAAAGAGATAGAGGAAGATATAAACAAAATGAAAGAATATACCATGTTCATGGATTAGTAGAATCAACATTATTTAAATGATCATACTACTCTGTGGAACAAAAAAGAACACTTACTAGTAGTGTGTGTGGCTCCAGGAGGCAGGACTCAGCAGGATCAAGGTTATGTGGCAGCAGAGAAGGGTTTTCTACATGATCTATAGATTCAATGCACTCCTAAATAAGATATCAACAGAATATTTCACAGACCTAGAACAAACTCTCCAAAAATTCATCTGGAATAAAAAAGAGCTGCAACAATCTTAAGAAAAAAGAACAAAGTTGGAGGGATCACAATACCAGATATCAAGCTATATTACAAAGCCACTGTTTTCAAAACTGCCTGGTACTAGCACAAAAATAGACATATAGACCAATGGAACCAAACAGAGAGCCCAGATATAGACCCAAGACATTATTCTCAGCTAATATTTGACAAAGGAGGCAAAAGCATACAATGGAGTCAAAACAGTCTCTTCAATAAATGATGTTGGGAAAATTGGACAAATACATGCAAAAAAAATGAAACTACATTACCAACTTATACCATACACAAAAATAAACTCAAAATGGATAAAGGACTTAAACATAAGACATGAAGCCATAAAGATATTAGAAAAATTCATAGACATCAAAATATCAGACATATATCTTAACAAATATCTTTACCTAGGGCAATGGAAACTAAAGAGAAAATAAACAAATGGGACTACATCAAAATAAAAAACTTCTGTACAGCAAAAGAAACCATCAACAAAACAACAAGAAAACCTACTGCTTGGAAGAACATATTTGCCAATGTTATCTCTGATAAGAGTTTAATCTCCAAAATTTACAAGGAACATATTCAACTTAACAAATGGAAGATAAACAATTCAATAATAAAAAATAAAAAAAAAAAACGGGCAAAGGACTTAAATAGACACTTTTAGAAAGAGGACAGACAGAAGGCCAAGAGATATATGAAAACATGCTCAAAGTCACTAATCATCCCAGAGATGCAAATCAAAATGACAATGAGGTACTATCTAACCCTGTTAGAATGGCTATCATCAACAAAAGACAAGTGCT
This sequence comes from Lasiurus borealis, assembly GCA_004026805.1. Taxonomy (NCBI): domain Eukaryota; kingdom Metazoa; phylum Chordata; class Mammalia; order Chiroptera; family Vespertilionidae; genus Lasiurus; species Lasiurus borealis. The sequence continues at coordinate 35,326 of PVJN01009127.1, read as the reverse complement.
GGTGAGGATGTGGCAAAAAAAAAAAAAAAAAAAAAAAAACCTATTTAAAAAAAATGCAGAAAGGAGTATGCTCTTAGTCATATAATTTTATATTAAACCAGAGGCCCAATAGTGCAGGAAACAGGTTGAGGATGGGCTGGGGAAGAGGAGTGAATGAGGGTGATCTGCCCCTACTAGAAAAGTAGCAACATTGACATTGTTCTGAGTAGCTGGTATCTGGTGATGATAAAAGCAGATTGACTTCTCATTCTCATAGGGTTTATTACTGTTTCTCAATTCTTATTGGTTATTCTTAGTCTTCAATCTCCCCTCCCCCAATCCTTCTTTACCTGCCTTTGTAGCTATTAGAAAAAAATTTTGGTATTTGGAGGAAATCACTTTGAAGATTTCCTTTTAACTTGGAGATGTTTGGTACCTTTTGGAAACCATCATGCAATGTTGTATACACAGGCATGGTGTACATTATGTTTTGTGTTGGGGACTACTTGTATTTAATAAAACATCTTTTTTATGCCTTCAGACAGAGCAATGTTGATACATTATTCCAATTATTTTAAGAAAGCATATGTACATGTGGCTTAAGAAGAGTGCTTTGTTTGACATCTCTACTTTCCCAGAACTGCAGTATTGGCTATCTTATCACGTATTGCAAACAGAATAAGTGATATTGTGGTCCTTTCTGCAAAGCCTTTACTTTGACACTCAATTTGCCATTTTAAGAGACGATGCCTCAAAAAAGATGCAAACATCTGCATTTAACGGTTTAGTGTGACAGGAACGTGCTGATGAAGAGGGATGCCATCTATATGGAAAGGTCATACTTAATGGGCTTGGCACTGATTTCTGAATTACAAAAGCATGGACTGAAATGAAATGGAACACACCAGCTTTTGTTTTTAAGTTTCCAAGAGTAGCTGCTTTTTCAACAAAGAGAAACTATGGTTTCATACTTTCAGATCCTGTGGGCTTGTTCAAATTCTGTTTGTCTTCTTGGTGTGACTTCATTTGAAAAGATCGCTGCTCTAACCAATATGTGCAAATGACAAAGTGCAAAAATGACTTGGCCAATGGGCCAGCTAATATATTTCTGAGATATTCTAGCTTCCCAGGAGGTGCCAGGGTAGAATCAGGTTATCAATATAGGTCGGCCTTGAAAGCGCCCATAATCATGTATGTGGGCAGGGGCAGGGGCAGAAGGAAAGAAGTTGCGGAGAGGTAGAAGAGGGTAAAAAGGGTAGATAAATGGTCATGGAAGAAGAAGTGGTGAACACACAATTCAATATAAATACAATGTATTGCAGAATCGTACACCTGAAACCTATATAATTTTATTAACCAATGTTATCCCAATAAATTCAACAAAAACAAGCAAAATATAAAATAAAATCACAAAGTGTTTTCTGAGCTAGATTAAATTACTAGGAGACTTGAACATTGGCTGTAGATCATTTGTCCTTTTAGAGCCTGCTTGAAATAAAGATGAACTCCTTTAAGAGTGAAAACCATGGTTTACAAGTCCTTATATAACTTTCTTTGACACTACATCAACAGATACATATGGTAAAATATCCTGGAAGCTATGTGAGTGGACCTTATAGAAAATACTTGGTCAGCGGTGCTTTTAGTTTGCTGATTAGTTCTGCAGTCCAGTGGCCCCTGAACCCTATGTTCTCCTCTGCGTCCACTAGGTGGGACTTCTATGATGAGGATATGCTGCCACCAGGTGGCAGTCAGGCAGCATTGGTTTAGGGTAGAACAGAGCCAATTATCAACAGTACAAAGATTGAAATTTCTTTTGAGAGCCAAATTTTTTAAACTTAAACTTCTTCTAACGCCAGTTCTTCAAAATAGATTCGCCCAGGCCATGGTATTTTGTGAAAGAGCCACACTCAAGGGGCCAAAGAGCTGCATGTGGTTCACGAGCCGCAGTTTGCAGACCTGCTTTAGGGTCCCAACTGTTTTATTCGGAATGGAAATTAGATCCATTGTTTTTTTTCCTTCCTACCTGTAAAAGTATAGTTCTTTATTAAAGGAGCCGAATTTTAACAGTGTCACCCAACCCACATTTATGAAAGACAAATTAAAAAACAAACTATTAAGATGAGACATCATGACCTGTCTCACCAAGTTTTAAAAGCTTCAATTTTTCACTTCTCTCCTTTCCCTTCAAAGCTTTAGGACCATCACCAAAAAAAACTGAATGAACAAAAAGTGAGTTGAGCCGCAGCTGGTTTGGCTCAGAGGATAGAGCATCAGCCTGCAGATGAAGGGTCCTGGGTTTGATTCTAGTCAAGGGCACATGCCTGAGATTGTTACTCGATCCCCAGTAGGGGGCATATAGGAGGTAGCCAGTCAATTATTCTCTCTCATCATTGATGATTCTCTCTCTCTCTCCCTCTTCTTTCTTCTCTATAAAAATCAATTTTAAAAATATTTAAAATAAAGAAGTATGAAAACTTTTACCAAAGAATTAAAAAAAAATGAGTTGAGTCTAAATCTTTAACTTTTTTTTAAAAAATATTATGTATTTTTGTTGATTCCAGAGAGAAAGGGAGAGGGAGAGAGAGAGAGAAATATCAACAATGAGAAAATCATTGATTGGATCCCTCCTGCACACCCTGCACTGGGGGATCGAGCCTACAACCCAGGCATGTGCCCTGACGGGGAATTGAACTGTGACCACCTGGTTTATAGGTCAATGCTCAACCACTGAGCCATGCTAGCAGGGCTAAAACTTCAACTTTATACTTAAAAAAGGATTTTTTTTTGTAACTGCAGTAACAACAATATACGTTAAGCACTCACTTTCCTTCCTCTTCATTTAGTATATACGAATCTTCAAGGCATTTTATTTTTCATTAAAAGTAAGAAATGTGGCCCTAGCCAGTTTGGCTCAGTGGATGGAGCATCAGTCCGCTGATTGAAGGGCTCAGTTGCAGGCAACTAATTGGTATGTGTCTCTCACCTTGATGTGTCTCTCTGTTTCTCCCCCTCCCATCCACTCTCTTTAAGAAAAAACAAAAATCAATGCGAAAATATCCTCAGATGAGGATTAACAAAAAATAAAAATAAATAAATAGAAGTTTAAAGAAAAAGTAAGGAATGTGGGTGACGGTGTGGTGCTAAACTAGAATCCTTCACTGCAGTGGTGACTGGGAATAGTGCCAACAGCTTCCTCAGGGCCGTCAGCCTCACGATGAAAGCAGATTGAGGTTAGGCCACAGAAACAATTTTGAAGTGGATGAAGTCTGCCACTGCTTCTTCCTGACCTTGGGGGTGTGAGGTTTCTCTGTTAATCCTATAAATATGAAATCTTTGGTATTTTAAATATTTTAATGATAGTAAAGAGAAGTTTCCCTTAAAATGTAAATGTGTTTTGTTCTGTTTTGGGCTGTGGAATGGTCTATTACATAGGTGATTTTTTCCCCTCCAGAATGTTAACTGAAGAGAGGAAGCAGGATGGAGGGCAGAATTGTGAAGAACTAGATGAGAGTGTTAGAGAGAAAAAATGTGAAGAGACCAAGGAAACTAAAAAAGAGGGCTCTGGCTTAACTGGTGAAATAAGCAACTCTTCAAACAAGAATATGCCAGAAGCAAAAGGCTGCACCTGCCTCTGAGAGGGCTTTAAGGATCTGTAGGCCAGGTAGGAGCAAAGTGTCCAGGAGGGTGGGAGCTTGGAGTCAGCACACTGGGAAACCAGAGGTCGAGGGCTGGCACAAGTTTCTCTCTGTAGCATGGTCTACAGACCACCAGCCTCAAATCAGCCAGGCCAGCCCCACCGTCACCCCAAGTGACTCTCATGCCTGCAAAGGTTGAGAGCCATTGGAGACTATGAAAGAGCCTGCAGACCAAGACTGGATGGTGATGGATTTGGGGCTTGGGGTAAATGAAGAGGGCTATATGCCTGAGCCAAGAAAACGGAGCATCTGCTGACCAACTAAATAGGGTTGCACCAGTCAACATTCCTGCACAAAATAAGGTTTAATCTTTTCCTTAAATATCAATGTGTGTCTGGCAGGCAGTGGGCTGGGAAAGGAGAGAAAGAAAAGCTCCCAGAAATAAGAAAGACCAGAATCTTTTCATGCACAGCTGCAGCTAAGTAAACTCCAGTTCTCTTGTCCTTGTGTCTCCTGGCTCTGGCTCTGTGAAGCGAATCTATGCTGCTGTTGTGACTTGGTGGCTTCCCATGGAGACCCTCCAAGTGCACTGAGCAGACACAGCCTTCTTAAGTCACTCAACATCATGGATGCTTTTGAGGCCCCGGGATCCCTCGGGAGGAAACGTGAATGTTATCCAGACTTAGGATTCAGACATACATCTGATAACAGGGGCAGAGGAAAAAGGGATGGAAGTTGGACTTCAGGGAATGACAAAGGGATCCTTGGGGCCAAGGACAGTCTGGTGGCAGTGGCTGTTCTTACCCTCAACTTGGTCAATCTCTCTCCCCCTCCAGGGACTTGTGTCCAGAAGGAAAGGGCACAATTATACTCAGCTGTGGGATTGTTTCCTAGGGATCCACGTCCCTTCAGCCTTCTGAGACATCCCTTCTTTACATAAAAAATCATTTTAGGTCCTAACCGGTTTGGCTCAGTGGATAGAGTGCTGGCCTGTAGACTTCAGGATCCCAGGTTGAATTCCCATCAAGGGCATGCACCTTGGTTGCAGGCACATCCCCAATAGGGGTGTGCAGGAGGCAGGTGATCAATGCTTCTCTCTCATCGGTGTTTCTAACTCTCTAGCCCTCTCCCTTCCTCTCTGTAAAAAAAAGTAAAATATATTTTTAAAAAAACACTTCAGGCTCCCTCATCCCATCTTCTATGGCAAATCCAGTGATTTCCCCAAGATTTATATGAATTCTGGAGGCTTACACTCTCATAGATACTGTTCTTCTCAACTTCTTGCTTCCACTGAAATCTAGGTCACTTAGCCAGCTGGTGTGCCTTCTAAAGTGAGATGATATCGCCTCTCACCAGACCACTTGACTTCAGGCTAGACACAGTCCTTCTGACCTCTGCTGTCTTTGCCAAAGAGTTGGAGACAACAGACTTTATTAAAAAGTTGCTTGAAGAAATGGAGGAAGGCTTGCACTCTCGCACAGCTCAGAACCCCCCAACTTTCCCATACGCACACGTGAAAACAAAAAAAACTTCACATTGAATAGTAAACTCTCTATGCTGAGTTTCTTCATCACTCTTTGGCCACTAATTCCAGCCACCTGGCATGGGCCCCTTCTCCCAACCTTCTCACTCCCTGGCTCTCTCTCTAGAAAAGTGGTGGCCACTTACAGGGAAATGGTCTTACCTGGAAGAGCAATGGGCATTGGAGATCATTAAGCAAATGGCAAAGAGCTCCAGGGGTCGGCAGCCTAATGCAGCTGGTCTGGGCCTTGGAGGTCTGGAATGTGTCCCCTTTCTCTGCGGGCAGTTGGAGACCATGTCTACAGCAGCAGTCAAGCTTCAGAGACCAAGGCAGATGCTGCCCTCCCTCCTCCCCTACTCCCCCTACCCCCCCCATCCCCCCGTCGACAAAACAACAGCTGGAGCAGAAGGAGGGCAGAGTTCAGGTAGAGGCCTGAGTGTACCAGGTATATGAGACACTCCCCTCCCCTCTGGGAACCTCTGACAGACGCAAGAATGGGAAATACTGAGGCATGGCCCCTGGCAGGGGAAGGGCATTGACCCACAAGCTTAGGAACTGACAAACTGATGGGCCTTGGGGAGACGGGGAGACATTCAAATAAATCTACCAAGGACTATAATGGGTTCAGACTCTGGTGTCCACATATCCTCTTTCTACACCCTGAAACAATGCCTTGTCTTTCCATCATACAAACCCCAAATAAATAAACCTGCATGAAGTGTGCCTCTTAAACTTTAATGTTCACACACACTAGCTGGGGACCTTGTTAAAATATAACAGATTCTGATTTGATCAGGCTTGATCCCCAGTAGGGGGCATACAGAAGGCAGCCAATCAATGATTCTCTGTCATCATTGATGTTTCTATTTATTTCCTTCCTTTCCACCTCTCCCCCCCAACTCCGCCCGCCCACTCTCCTTCTCTGAATTATATGTGGCCAGATTATTATGGGGCCTGGGAGACTTCATCCAGAACAAGTCCTCAGGTGGTGATGCCACTATCCTGGCTGCACTTTGGGAAGCAAGGGTGTAAGCACCCGGCTTTCTCCTTGCCTACTCCCCTCCCTGCACTTGCAAACAATGATAAAAATAAAAACACTCACTTGGGAAAAAGACAGTTCTTAGCCCCAAAGGCTGCTTGTTCGTGGTAGATGGTAGGCTCTACAATAGAGTGGTGGGGGTGGGGTGTAGGAGTGGCAATCCTGAGGTTCCTCCGTGGGCATCCTTAACAAGAAAGTCTATTTTGTCATCACTGGATTTGGTAGGGACAAAACATATAAATACATTCCCTACACCAAAGCTTTTCCTTCTCAGGAGGTGACTCCATGCTGTTTCCTCACTGCACCCCCCTCACAAGTCAGTGACTGTCTTTTATAAAATGGCTCACCACAGCCTGGATCAGTGGTTGAACATGGACCTATGAATCAAGAGGTCATGGTTCAAATCCTGGTCAAGGCACATGCCCAGGTTTCAGGCTTGATCCCGAGTATGGGGTGTGCAGGAGGCAGCCAATCAATGATTCTCTATCATCATTGATGTTTCTATTCCTCTCTCCCACTCCTTCTCCCTCCTTCTCTGAAATATATACAGTATATACACTGAGTGGTCAGATTATTATGATCTCTGAATGCATAATAATCAATCTGGCCACTCTGTGTGTGTGTGTGTGTGTGTGTGTGTGTGTGTGTGTGTGTGTGTGTATTAGAGGCCCAGTGTATGAATTTGGGCATAGTTGGGGTCTGGCCAGCCTGGCTAGGGGGAGGGGATTTGGGCAGTTGGCTGGTCAGCCTGCTGGTTGAACTCCTGGTTGAGGACAATTGCATATTAGCCTTTTAATTATATAGGATATATATATGTATATGTATATATTTACATATATACGTATACATATTATAAAAGCCTAAGTGACCATCAAAACTAAATGGATGACTGAACAGGCTGCATGGGGCAACTAGGCTGGCAGGGGGGTTAGTGAGGGGCAACCAAATGACTGAGCAGCAGGCTGTGTGGGGTGACTAGGCTGACTGGTGAGTGGGATGTCTGACTGCCAGGATAGGGCCTAAATTGGCGGTTCAACATCCCCCGAGGGGACCCAGATTGGAGAGGGTATAACCTGGGCTGAGGGAACTGCCCCCCATGCACAAATTTTGTGCACCGGGCCTCTAGTGTGTGTGTGTATACATATATATATGTATATATATGTATATGTATGTGTATATGTGTATATATATATATATATATGTATATATATATATAAAATATACTGTATAAATTTAAAAGTGGCTTGCCCTAACTGGTTTGGTTCAGTGAATAGAGCATTGGCCTGCAGACTGAAGGGTCCCAGGTTTGATTTCAGTCAAGGGCATGTACCTTGGTTGAGGGCACATCCCCCGTAGGGGGTGCGCAGTAGGGAGCTGATCGATCTTTCTCTCTCATCAATGTTTCTCTCTTCCTTCCTCTCTGTAAAAAATCAATAAAACATATTTAAAAAATAAAAAGTGGTTCACTATGATTTTAGCAGGGATTTTTAGGTTCCACACTTGACCTTTTAATTAGACAGCCTTTGGACTGTTTGCAGAGCATGAGAAAGGGGGATTATTTGGAGGGATGCCTTAGTACTTCTAAATCAGTTTGAAGAGACAGCATTACATTCTCCTCCATTAACTAGGTCTCTTTCTGAGCACCCAGAAAAAGATCACAGCAAACCTCTGTTGCAGGGTGTCCATTGCATTAGCTGTGGCAGCTGCACCCAGCCCCAAAGTGAGATGTATGTTTAATCCCTGCTGTGTGCCAGTCCACTCATCCAGCTCTTTTTTCATCGGCCTTTTGCAGAGCAGTTCCCCAAAGAGTTATAATTAGAATTTTAAAAGCATATAAACAAAATTCAAGCCATACTAGCCTCAGGAAAGTCAAAAGTCTCAGGGAAAGAAACCCCACATTTGAAAAAAACAGTTTGTCAGAAGCAAATACAAAGGAGTAGAATTTGTTTCAAACAAAAGCTGTCATACAAAACAGAGCAAACTGGTGGCAAAAAAAGCTGCTTGTTTATCAAGGACTGTATTTCAATGCAGGAATTTGGGAGGAAAGAATGGCTTTAATGAGATGGAAAACTCAGCTCATAGACTGTATCTCTGAGGAATCTTTTAGCAGTAGATGGTTCCACAGGTATCCAATGGTTAATTGGCTCCAAGTTCACTGAACACTAGATGGTTATTTGATGGGGAAGCAGAGAATAAGGGGTGCTGTTATACGTTTGGGGAAGGGGAACGTGCATACGAAAATATGGAAGAACAGTAATGGTGAACATATGAACAAGGACCCCATTTGTCACAGCTGGGCTCTGGTTAAGGAATGACACCTTCATGTGCTCACTTTCTAGGGACTTTAAATCAGGAGTCAGTGGAACCAGGGGCATTCTAAATGCCAATGAAGAAGAGAGTCTTCCCTCTATATTTCCGGTAGTCATAAAAACAGTTATTCTCTGTGAATTATCCCATGAACTACTACCATTTGTACAACTAACCATTGTCTCTAATCATCTGTGGCTAATACCAAATCATGTTTTTCAAAAGTGATTTGATGCAGTATAAGCAACTACCATTACCTAAACTGTTCAAGATAATTATTGAGTTGCTAAGTCAGATCCTAAGGTGTATTGACAGTATCATGTGTTAGGCCCTTTGGTAACCCCTCTGCACTATACCTTCATCTTCTTACCGTCACAATCATATTGCTAACATTAATAATACAAAAAGAGCAAAGAGGAGGCCAGACATTATAACCGCAGTCACCTGGGCAGCTGCAACTTTACACTCCTGAGGGAACCACCATTCCTCACAGATCAGTGGGGGAAGGGGTCCAACAGAGGGGAAGATGGGCACATGGGCAGTGAAGTCAGATGACATAGGGAAGGTGCTTACCTGTCAATCTAGTTGAGGGGACAAGATCACTGACTAGGACCCCAGTGCATGCCCGTGAAAATTTGGGAATACAAAACCCCTAGACAAAGGAATTCTCGTGCTTCATTTGTGCTTCATTCCTGCTTCATTGTACTTGTCCGTGCTCCCTTCAGAGTCATGGGGCCCTAGAAGTTACATGTTCCATGGCCAAGCGGACCCCATGCCCAATGGACTGCCCTGGAAACACAAGCTAAGCTAGCCCGATGCTGGGCTGTACTGTGCTTCAACATGGAACAGAAACTCTGGACAGTGGCTTTGATCTTAGCCTTGCTGAAGACAAAATGGGACATTTTCCATGGCAGCATGGAGAGAGATGGGACCCTGGGACCCAGGGATTTAGTTCTACAGAAATAAAGATTTCCCCAGACCTCACCCTCCTGCGGAGCTCTCAGGACATTCTTATTTCTGCAGCACCCCAACAAACCCATTTTCACTTGCAACAGGTGGAAATGCAGAAAGCACCCTACGAATGACAACCTGATCTCATGGCCTCTGTATAAAGAGGGTTTGCTATTATTATTTCTGAGGTAGAAACAAATGACCTGAGGTTTGCACATGGAAATGGCAGGAAAGAGGGAAATCCTGATTCAAGCTGTGGGTCTTTCAGGCTTCAAAGCCCTTGCTCATCCCTACTGTTTTTTATCACCTCTCCCCCTAAACCCAAGGAGGTTGGGCTCCCTAGGGAGTGGGGAAGGGGTCTTGCTGACCTTTCTGTTGGGCTCATTTCACTCTGTGTATAGCTGGTGTCTCCGGCTGCACTCACATACAACTAGGAAGACTCAGGATAGTGAGGAATCACGGATTGCCAAATACATGTCTCAAACTTTTACAAAACAAACAAGATAGTATAGAGATCAAATTACATAGGACTCGGTTGGAAATTTTAAGAAGAAGAAAGAAAATCAACTTTCAGCCTGGCTGGTGTGGTTCACTAATTCTCATTAGTGGCAATAAGGCATTCTTTCTGAACCAGGAAGTCATGGTTCAATTCCTGGTCAGGGCACATGCCCACGTTGTAGGCTCCATCCCCAGTATGGGGCATGCAGGAGGCAGCCAATCAATGATTCTCTCATCATTGATGATGTTATCTCTCTTTCCCTCTCCTACCTTTCTGAAATCAATAAAAACAGCAACAATAACAAAAATCAACTTTCAAAATCACTCCCCAGCAACTCATAGAATGTATGTCTGATTTCACAAGAATAACCTCCTCTTCCTCCTCCTCACCACTACCTCTTTTCATCCTGAATCACAAAATGATAAGACAATCAACACTTAGAGTCAGTCTCATTGAAGGTTTATTTTTGGAGAGCTTTAAAGGACTCTGGGATCCACCTGTGGCAATGAGGGATCCTCGAGTACTCTGCAGGCCCCTGGAGCTGACACCCCGAGCTCTGGCTGTCGTCCAGTCTGGGGCACTATATTTAGTAGACTAAAAGAATTCTCCCTGCAGTTGAGCCTGAGGCCATATTTGCATTTCCTGAGTTCACATTGGGGTGACCCATTTCTTCAGGGGCCTCACTTTCTGAACTTGGCTCTGCCATCCCCCAGTGAGGGATTTTCAGAGGGCAGGACATCAATCCTGAGGACTCAGCATGACCATCTATGGGGTGGAATGGTTCATGGACACCTGCCATGAAAAATAGTTAATTACTGGAAAGGTCTCTGGAAGCCTGGAGAACTACGTGTCATCAGTGTCTTACAGCTGTGGAGGATGGGAAATAACATATGCCGATGGTATTTTTCCACCGAGTGCAGGACCTGGTGGAGGTGTCAGATTTAGATAAGGTTTAGCATGAGAGGCCCAGGTTGGGGGTGAGCTAGAAGGAGGCCTAGACTGAGAACTTAATTCAAGACGGTGTTCAAGGCCCTGAGGAAGGGACTATACTGCTCATTCCTGATGCTACACTGAGTTGGCACCATGAGAATCTGTATCACAGAGAGCTATCATGACCTAAAATTATTCTCATTAGGGGCAATAGGCATTTACAAAAAATGCTATTGTTCATTTCCCCTTGCTTGGGAAATTTTTATCTTGAGAATGTTTGATTTTAGGACAAAACACAGGGATAAAATGTACTTTTGTTAAAATATCTTCCATGTTATATACAGGGTGTCCCCAATGATGTATATACATTTTAACAGCTGATAGCCCAATTTTGAAAATGAAATGTAGTTTAATAAACACTGCCTATACAATTATTCAAAGTGTATGTATACATTTATGGGGACACCCTATCTTTGTTCATTTCTTTTGTAAGAGAAATGCCCCTTTCACCACCCCCACCCACCCACCCACACAAAACACCATGTCAGCTTTGTGGAAACTACCTAAAAATTCAAGAGCATAGCAAATTTCCTAAGAATATCTTTTCTTTTAGGTGATGTTTTCATCTTCCTTAAACTGTAAGGCAGAGGATATAGTACAGGAATCCAGGACTCTTTTATTTTAAATTAAATTTTATTAGGATGACAGAACTCTTTTTGGATAATGATTGTCTCCTACATGACAAATTTATGTGTTTTCTGTGGTAAGTAAAGGCAAACTTTAAATAAACACACACACATACACGCACACAAAATGTGTACACCCCCATGCTCATAATTGCTCAGGAATTCTACAATGGGAATACTTTTTTGTAGATAACGCATATCATAAAATGTCAGTTGGGTCAACACACTGCTCAAATATAACTGTGGATTAAATTACCAAAAATCCCCATATCTGGGCTGCCAATTTTGCTTTGTAGTTTTGTTTTTGCCATTCAAAAATGTATTTTTAAAAATTATGTTTTACAAAAGTGTTTTAGAAGCAGTAAAAGCAGATGTGATTATCTAAATTATTCCAGTCGATTATGTAGATGCTAGGCAAAATCGCTTCAAGGTATTCGTTCCAATGATCTTAATCTTTTTAAAGTTTTCAACCAATAAAATCTGTAATAACTACTTTGGAAACACATGAGGACATCAGCTTTACTTTCAGAGGAATTTAAAATTCTTCAGCACATTTTCCGTCTATTACTTCCAGTTACCTGTTTGGTCAAAAGGTTAGCTGCCCTGCTGTTCTTGAGGCGAGGTTTATCAGCTGCCCAGAGGTTGATCTTGGGGTACCATCTCTTGTTTGCTCCTCAAAGTCACAAGTGAAGTTCCCCACCGCAGAATCTTTGGGAAAGAATAAGTTCTAGATTAGATTTAAGGAAGACATAATCCATTATAGTGGGTCAAAGGCAATTATTTATGCAAATAACAGATTTAGTAGATTAAGTAAAAATGCATTAACTTCATCCTGTGCCATCAGGCTGATGGCCTGGTCTCCCCCTAAAAAAAGACAAACAATGAGCCCAGCTGGTGTGACTCAGCAGTTGAGTGTCAACCCAGGAACCAAGAGGTCACCATTTTGATTCCTAATGTGCCCGGGTTTCAGGCTCAATCCTCATCCTGCAGGAGGCTGCCAATCAATGATGTTTTCTCATAGATGTTTTTTTCTCTCTATCACTCTCCTTTCTTCTCTCTCTAAAAATCAATTAAAAAGACATTTTTAAAAAAGAGAAACCACTGTAGCCTTCATAGCTGTTACAGGATTTCCTATAATGCTTTCTTCAACTCTCTGCAGGAGTTTTTTAGAAGTGGTTTGATTTCTGAGAATATTTTCCATCTTGTTTTCATTTTGGAAGACTTACCAGAACTGAAGCTTATCTTTCCCCAGTAGATAACTTTACAAACAAACAAATGAACAAAAACAAATGATTGCTTACATCTGAAACAGTAGTCATCACCTCTCTCAGATGCTATGAGAGAACATAGGGGTGCATTGCTAACTACCACTGAATGGCCCTACTCTGATGGCCACTAGGCAGCTTAAGATCAAATATACCCCAGTGTCTTCCTTCATGAACTGTTTTTTACTGTTTCCTCTTCCTCATTTGAAAGTATCTCTACCCTCCAACTGATTTGAAGTCATATCCTTTGTCAGTTTTAGTCTATTAATAGCTAACTGTGGTCTGGGAAGATGCAGAACATCTAGAAATAAGTTGAGGTCCTATTCCTTGAGATGGGATGCTCATGAAAAGCATGTTGGAAGATGGAAGACAAGCAACTCACAATAGAAATTTTGGAGCCATCTTGGCCCACATTTTAAATTTACATCTTTTTGTTATTTTCATTTTCTCTGAACCAGTTCAGGCCTTCTCACTCTAGGAATATGGTGATTGCTGGTCCTAACTGGCCTTTTAAAAATATCTCCAGCTCATCACTCACATTTCTGGTTGCAGACCAGATGTGACAAAAGTAGGTTTACAATTGTGAGTACACGTAACTCAGAGTTTATTCTTGTACTATTACTTATTCATTATTGTATTATTTCCCATAGGAGCAATTGTAAATCTACTTTTGCCCTACCCTGTATATACAAATAATAGTTATGCAAAGTTTTGAGCAGGAAGATATAGCATGATCATATGTGAATATTAGTATATGAAGGGTGGCATATTGCCACCCTGAAATCCACCACTTCGGCATATGGATTATTTTGATCTGAAAGCAATTGAGAAATGGCAGATACAAGAAAAGCTCTTTGTTTTTCCCCGTTTACCTAAAAACAAGACATAAGGTGTCTCCCTTCTCCTCTCTACAGGAAGAACAGAAGTTTATCACTGAAGTTTGGTCCTTTCTCGGTTCAGAGATAGCATCAGAGGAATCTACATAACAAATTTTGCTAAAACTTACCCTTATTTATCATTAGTTTCTCCATTTATTTTCTTTTCCACAATTTTCTTCCTGGAAGCTCAAAGTCCCTTTCCTTTGTCTTGTCACTTCTCTGAAAGTTTATTATTTTCTTTCTAAAATGCTCTACAAGCCCAAGTTCTAAGCAACCCTCTGAGCTACTCATTGCTGAGTATTCCTACATATATGCATGATAAACAGGTCAATAAATTTATGTTTTTCTCTTGGTAATCTGTCTTTTATCAGTTTAATATATGAAGTCCCAGCCAATAAATCTAAACTGAGTAGATGGAAAATAATTTTCCCCCTCCCTTAAATATAGGGTGGTGCAAAAGTGAATTTAAAATCATACACAAAATGCAGTTTATTCTTGTATTGCTATTTATTAATTATTGTATTATTTTCCATACAAACAACTATAAACCTACTTTTGCCCCAATCTATAGAAGAAAAATTATATCTGCTCAGCCTGGTCAACTTCCCCATCATCTAGCTTCAACCTACCTTTGAAACATATTTTTTTATATCCTTTCAAACCACACTGGGATCCTGATCATTATCCACATACATCATGCATTTTCAAGGAAGACTTTCCTTCCCAATCATAATAGTATTTGTTCTTCAAAATATGACTCAGAAGATACCTCTCAGAGTCACCACAAAAACCTTCTCTCAAAATTAATCACTCTACCTCAGCATCCCTTTGGCCTATTCTGGCCTCTTATAGCCTTAATCTTACTCAATCCTATTTATTTATTTATCTATCAAATATATTTTATTGATTTTTTTTTTACAGGGAGGAAGGGAGCGGGATAGAGAGTTAAAAATATCAATGAGAAAGAAACATCAGCTGCCTCCTGCACAACCCCTACTGGGGATGTGCCCGAAACCAAAATACATGCCCTTGACCAGAATTGAACCTGGGACCCTTCAGTCTGCAGGCAGATGTTCTCTCCACTGAGTCAAACCGGTTAGGGCTCGACCCTATTTAGTTATCAGAGAACATTTTACACTATTTGAAGGCATAAATGGACTCATTCATCATTGTGCTTCTCTTTGCCCCTCAAACATTTGACAGAGAGCTTTGCACAGAGTAGATGCTCAGCAAACAAGCTTTGATAAATGGAAAAAGTAAACAGCACAAATAGGAAAAAATAGCATGACTTAGCGTTAAATAGGAGCTTGGAGAGACGCAGCCATGTTCCAGATGTCAATGAACCTAGGACAGATAGCTAGGAGTCACTTCCTTCAGGTTCTAAGTTCAACAATATTATATTATTCATGATCCTCTGGGGGCAAAATGTCAGGTTCAGATGTAGCCACTGACTACGATGGTGAATTGAGCGCAGGTGTCCTCAAAAGCCACATGTAAAGAAGGTGATCTTGGGCCCCACTGCACGCTCACTAATCCCCGGGGCTGTGGGGGAGCAGTGTCATTTGGCTAGCAGCAGCTTTGTTAGGACACCTGCTCCTCCTCAGTAACCGAAGGTAACTGATATCTGTGTACTGGTACGTGCCCAGACAGGCTTCCAGTCTCAGTCAACTAAAATTATCCTTCTTGAGGGATCTATTTGAATCTGACATTTGCTTATTTATTTTCTTCAAAGTATAGTGGAGAAACCAAGAGGCCACTCACTAGTATTCTGGGTAGACAGACGTGCACGTTTCTCACCTGATACACAGGAGCTCCAGTCTGGGGGTGCTTTCAGAGCCCCATGAGGTCAGGCCACCATGCATTTTGGAGGAAGGGAGGAAAGGCTGGAGGTGGAAGATTTTAATCCTCCATTTAGTATTCCTCAGGAAAGATGGCCATGTTTTCGCCTATGCTCTTTCTGCGGGCCCTACCACTCTAATCTTCCCCCTGGAGTTTTAGGCAGGACACGCCCCTCTTGCCTGACGACTTTACCTATGTATGCGGACCACATTTCAGTCCTTCCTCTGAACTGCTCCCACACTTCTGATCCCTTCCACCCAAATTGCATTTTTCTTGGCTTCTCACTGCTTTCAAGATATTGATTTCATCTTTCCTGCCAGAAGGCAAACATTTTTAGGGCTGAGATTACGCATCTCTTTTGCTTCCTGCCACAGCCTCGCTTGGTAAATACATCTTGGAAGCCATTGCAATCAAGTTGAAGAATATAATGCAATTGAAGTTCCAACTCTGAGAGTACTCTTTCGATAACCTGGTTCCCAGAAATCCTTTGGAAGCTAGAAAGCAGACTGAATGGTCGCTTAAACACATACTTTCTTAAAGACCAAAACTATTCCAACAAGGAATCTTATACTGATGACAGCTTAAATAATTTGAGACTCTATGAAGGTCCCTTCTCCAGCATGAAGAATGTTCATAGAGTCTCAATAGAAGGGAATTTAGGGAAGGCACAGTTTTTAATCTAGAAAGTCACGCAGTGGAGAGGAGTCCTCTGAAAAGACCAGGATTAGCTGAAGGGCTGACATATTCAAAAAGGAGAGATGGGACGCTGAGAAGCTGCAATTTGCCCAAATGGGTACTTATAATCAATCACTGAGACTTTTCTAGGTCATATTTTAAAAAACACAGGGTTTTTAATTCTCATTCTTTCTAAAATTTAGAATATGATTCATTCAGCCTTTGGAAATTAATAATATATTATTATTTATCTTCAGCATCCTATTAAAGCTACAGTGGTTTAAGTAACATTTAGAATTTCTTATTCATGTAGAAAGCATGAATCTATAGCTTTAGGAGGTGATCAGACATTGTGCATTTGTGACAGCGACGCTCTGAGATCTTCAGCTCATTCCATAGAGATAAAACCAAGGGATGTAGTGGTAGCAACTCAGATACTGTAAAGTAAAAACATAGATGTATGAAACAACAGAGAAGAAACCTTGTGAATGGGTGTGAGGGGATCTATGGGACTGTAAGGAACTTAGATTTATTTTACCAGATAAAAAGAGCCATTGGCACATTGAAATTGGGACTCAAACATTTTTTGTTCTTATAGGTTTATATCTAGTCTGCAGAGGCAAGATCTTTTAAAGAAAAGAATCAGGGGGAAAGAAACAGATACGGAGGCAAAGGAGCATTAAACAGACTGTCATACTACAGCGGGAAGGCAGGGAAGGTTGAGGGAAGGGACTGTAAGAGATCAATGAAGGACTTGTATGCATGTATATAAGCATAACCAATGTATACAAGACACTGGGGGTGGGAGAGCAGATGAAGGCATGTACTGGGGGGTAGGGAAGGCCGGGGGAAGGTCAATGGGAGAAAAAAAAGGAGACATATGTATTACTATTTGTAATACTTTAAAGAATTTTTAAAAAAGGAAAAAAAGAGCCATTTGCAGTTATGAAGAAAAAAGACTTCTCACTCTCTTTCAAAATAAATTAGGGATTTTAAATAATATCATGTTGTGATTAAACATGGTGTTTTAAGTTAACGACACCAGAAAAACTACCAGGAAGGATTTTACATTACAGTGTGTTGCAAGCTTCTGGAAAAAGACAGATGAAATTAATAATATTACCAAGGACTTTCATTTAGGAAAAAGAAAGAGTTCTGATTGCTACAGAGAATTTCTCCATTCAACAATTTATCCATTCAATTGAGCATCGTCAGTTGGATAAGACAGTCATAGAACATTGTCCCCACTGGAATTTATATCTTAACAGGGTGACAGAAAATATTAAGTGATGTATAAAATATACGCTATATCAGTAGTATAGGTTAAGGACAATTAGAATGCAGGCAAGACAGATAGAAAGTGGGGGGTGGGCATTCTAATTTTAGGTAAAATGACCAGGAAAGGCCCACTGGAAAGGTTGAGCCTGAGCCAAGGCATGAAAGGTGGGCAGGGAGAAAAGCAGGTGAGTATCTTGGCAGGAGGCCCAGAAGGACAGGGAGGGGAGTCAGGGGTCAGTGCCGCTGGTGGAGGACAGCAGACAGGCTGGTGTGGGTAGGCAGGAATGAAGGTAGAGCTGCAGGCGAGGCATGGCACAGAGAAGACAGAGGGGAGGACGGATCATTGGGGGCATGCAGAAGGATTTTGCTTTGGGGTTTTAACAAAGGACAGGTAGGATTTGACTCTGGTTTTATCAGGCTCACGCTGGCTGCTGGCGAAGAGAGAATGAAGGAGGATGTATTAGTCCTTTCAGGTTATCACAAAAAGGTACCAAAGACTGGATGCTTTAAAGAACAGAAAGTTGATTTCTCATTTCCGGAGGTTGGAAGTCTGAAATTAAGGTGATGGATGGCATGGTTGGTTCCTTCTGCGGGCCGTAAAGAAAGGATCAGTTTGAAGCTTTGCCCATTGGCTTAGAGATGACTATCTTCTCCCTGTGTAATGAAGGTAGTATTCGAATTTAGACATGAGCCCTAGCTGGTTTGGCTCAGTCAGCCTGTAGACTGTCGGGTCCTGGGTTCGATTCTGAATCGAACATGCCCAGGGTTGTGGGCTCGATACCCAGTATGAAGTGTACAGGCAGCCTATCAATGATTCTCTCCCATCATTGATATTTGTTTCTCTTTCCTTCTCCCTTTCTCTTTGAAATCAATAAAAATATTTTTTAAACGTTAGACATGAAATATTTTTTTAAAAGTGATAATAGAAACCAAGGAAAAGCAATTCCATGAAATTATGGGAAGAAGGGGATGTAAAGATAAAGAGAATAAGATGGAATGGGAGAGCCTTTTGAGCTGAGGTCCCCACCTGGAGGCTCAAGAGCAAAGAAATACTAGAGGCCTGGTGCATGAAATACGTGCACAGGAGTGACTGTGTGTGTGTGTGTGTGTGTGTGTGTGTGTGTGTGTGTGTCCCTCAGCCCATCCTTACCCTCGCCAATCTGGAACCCTTTGAGGGATGTCCAACTGCCCAGTGAGATCAGGCCTAAATGGGCAGTCAGACATCCCTCTCCTGATCCAGTACTGCTGGCTCCCAACTGCTTGGCTGCCTGCCTTCCTGATTGCCCATAATTGCTTCTGCCTACCAGGCTGGTCACCCCCTAATCACTTCCCTGCCAGCCTGATTGATGCCTAACTGCTACCCTGCCAGCCTGTTTGCCCCTAACTGCCCTCTCCTGCAGGCCTGCTCCTTCTCAATTGCCCTCCACTGCTGGCCATATTACTCTTTCTTAGATAGGATTAGCAACTGTCATTTAACAGTATACTTTCCTGCCTGTCTGGACAAATCTGAAAACCTGGGTCACGAATGGGTGTTCCCTCATATAAATGCACTGGGGCTCCACTGCTCCCCCCTCACACCACCCCTCTCAATCACTCTCAAATGCTGAGATTCCTTTTTGTAATCTTTGCTGAAAGCATTACATATAACCCCTTTCTCCCCCATTGATATCTTCTAGCCTGTCTTCATGCACCACCCTATTGTCTGTGTCCATGGATTATGGAACGCTGGGTTTCATAACCATTATATGTGCATGGACTCAGACTCACAATCAGTTCTGTCCCTGGGATACTGAAGTCTAGGATCAGCTGCTGCTTCCATTTAGCTCATACCATTGTGCTTCTGACACAAGGCCTTTTTCTCTCCCTTTTATTACTTGCTTGGGTCCTGGGTAGGCATTTAAATTTGCTCCAGTTTAGAGAAACTCATGATGAGAAAGAGTAAAGAATGTAAGAATAACAGATTTCTAACAAAAGTTGGAGCCAAGATCCCAGTGTGGTATTGAGAAAAGGAAGTAGGTATATTCTTGCAGGGGGATGAGCGGGGAGAAAGAGTAACTACCAATAGAATTTATTGCATAGAAGAATAGAGATTGAGAGATGCTGTACTTTCTTTTCTGACCCTGCTATTCTAATAGGAGAAATTAGTTTCTAAAAATGGTAACTTAAGCAGAAAGAATGAGAGATTAAAAAATCATAAACACATAAAAATGTTTGAATAAGAAGATGTAAAAATACAAAAATGGCAATATAACAAAATACTTAAGACTATGGATTCTGGAGTTTCAATTCCAGCTCCATCTCTTATTAGCTGTGTGGCCTTAGGTGAGTTACTTAAGCTGTTTGTGTCTCAGTTTTCTCTTTCCTCTTTTCCATCCTTAAAATGGTTATAATGAAAGTAGCTATCACATTAGATGGCTGTGTATAGTAAATTAGTTAGCATAATATAGGTACAGTGTTTAGAACAGTGCCTGGGATATCACGAATGTAAACTATTATAAGAGGCAAGACCAATGGAGAGAATCCATTAAAAATGTAAGAGTGGCTTTAGTCTGCCCATCTCCCAGTCAATGATAAGAGGCCTCCACGACATGGAACTTCAAACAGAGCTTTCTAATACTATCCCAGTTTCAAGGAACATTACCGTCAACCCTGAGTATCTCTTCCCTTTGGATCAAAAATCAAGTATAAAAAAGGTCCTTCTTCCTCCCCTTCTCACCTCTGGTGGAGAAGGGTCTTTAAAAATGAAAACACATTAAGTTACCTGAAAAACTATGAGATCAAGCAATATTGCCAGATCAACTGGCTCTAACGGTGGAGACTGCACCATCTTGAAGGGGAGAGTAGATGTCAGAAGCCTGAAAATCCTGGGAATTTATAACAACGGCACCCAGTGAACAGCTCCGAACCTGTAAACATGGGTTTCCAAGTGGCAAGAGCACGCGGATTCAGAGGAGCTCTGCACTTTCTCATGAAAAGGTTAGATTTTGACTTGGATAAGGTGAGGTCCAGGCAGAAGAGAGAAATGTGCACTGTGGGAGGTGGAGGATCAGGGAAGTCTCTGTCCAGAGAAGTTCGTGGCCCTTGGGGCTGGCATGATCACAGAATGTGGAAGGAGATCCACAGGGCTGATAACAGAAGGGAACTCTAAAAAGCAATTCATAGATGAACTGGGAGTAAAAGGACAGCCTAAATATTTTGAGAGTGTGCCTCTGCTTGGACCCAAGGGGATAAAAGACTGCACAGACTTGTGTTGCAGTGGCAGAGTTCATGCACTTATTCTGGTTCTTTTCTCTTTATCTCTTTTTCTTCCCCTCTTTAAATTCTTGCAGGGGAAAGTTGTTTTTGTGGAACCTGGGGATCAGAGTGGAGTATAATGATCAGAGAACCAGCTTTGGGCAGCCCATTTCCCCAAACTAGTACTAAGCACCACAGGGAAAACAAAATCTAAACACTATCTAGAGAAAACCTATAGGTCTGGAGGTCAATCCAGAAACACTGCCACCCAGGGGTTGAATCACACATTGACTCTTATGTAAATACAAATAAAGAAATATAAGAAAGAAAGAAGTACTGTCTGCTTGAAAATCAGGATTGTGGCCTACAACACTGAGGAGCAGTGGAATGCAGGCACCTTCAACACTGTCCTGACTAGGAAACAGGTGTGCCAAACAGAATAGCAAAAGAAGTGAATGACCTTCACTCCTGCACATTTTTTATTTTTATTTTTTTCATCTTTTACTTAAGAAACTATTTTTACCTCACTTGATTTTACCTTTCTAATTATGATATTTTTAATCAGTATTATTATTACTACTATTTTACCTTTTTTTAAAAAGTGTCATTTTATTTTCTCTTTATTTTATCTTGGGATCAGTGTGCTACATTCTATTTCATCTTTCCTTTAGCATCATTTTACTCTACCTCAACTTTACCTTTATGCCAACACTCTCTTCCTCACTTTTCATTTTTTGTTGTCCTGTTTCTCTTACCCTATTCCTTCTTTAGATTTTTCCTATTCCTTCTTTTTACCCCCTGTTAAAATTTCACCCTACTTACATATCTAATTTATAATCCCATGCTCCAAGTCCATACAGAACTCTCTCTTCTCCTTCTTCACTATACAATTTTTCCCCTCTATCCTTTTGTTGTTGTTTGCTTGATTGTTTATTATATTATTTTTTATGCTTATTTGTGAGATTGTTTCACTTTTTTAAAATTTTGTTTTGTTTTTGTTTGTTTTTTGCTTCTGTTTTCCCTCGCCTTACTTGATATTAGTTGTTGTTTGTAATTTGCACTCATCTCTAGGTATTTGTTACTGGCATTTGTTGGAATTAGAGGCTGTTTTATTGAAGTGTTCTCCCCATATAAATAGTTTTTTCCCCTCTTTTTTTTATTCTCTTTCTTTTCTCTATTACTTTTTTTCTCCTTTTCCCAATTTCATTTCTGAATTCCTTCTCTTTGTTTTCCTCTCTCTCTCTTTTTCTCTCCTTTCTTATCACATAATCTCTTTTCTCTGATAGACACCTTCATTTGGGATTATTAGTATTGTAAATACATTTGTGTTCAGTGCTTTCTTCATTGTGCCTTATGGTGTTGTATTTTGTGCCTTTAAAACAACACAGGAAAAAGAGAACTACATAATCAGGCACCAGAGAAGAGAGACCAAGGAGAGACAAAGAAAAAGCCCACATATGAAAGAAAAGCAGGCATCACCAGAGAAGAAAGTGAACAAAATGGAGGCAAGCAACCTGTCAGAGACAGAATTCAGAGGAATGGTCATAAAGTGGATGAAAATATGTGTAAGAACCAAGAGGAAATGAAGAAGAAACAAGAAGAAATGAAAAATGACATCACTGCTGTAAAGCACTCCATAGAAAGCATCAAAAGTAGAGTAGAAGAAGCAGAGGACCGCATCAGTAAGCTAGAAGACAAGGTAGGAAAAAATACCCAAGTAGAGCAGCTTCTAGAAAATAAAATAAAATAAAAAGCAGGAGGAGAGCCTAAGATAACTTTGGGACAACATGAAAGAAAACAATATCCACATAATACAGGTGTCAGAAGGAGAGGAAACTAAGCAGGGAATAGAAAATCTGTTTGAAGAAATAATGACAGAAAACTTATCTGATATAGGGAAGAAAAAACTCACACAAATTCAAGAAGCTCAAAATGAACCCCAAAAGACCAACACCAAGGCACATTATACTTAAACTAGAAGCCCAGTGCACAAAATTTGTGCTTGGAGGAGGAGGGTATCATTCAGCCCAGCCTTCTCCCTCTGCAATCTGGGACCCCTTGAGGGATGTCCAACTGCTCGTTTAGGCCCAATCCTACTGAGTAGTCGGATATCTCTCTCACAATCCAGGACTGCTGGCTCCCAACTGCCATCTGCCAGCCTTACTGATTGCCCCTAACGGCTTCTTGCCTGCCAGCCTGATCACCTCCTAACCACTCCCCTACCAGCCTGATTGATGCTGAACTGCTCACCTGCTGGCCTGTTTGCTCCTAACTGACCTCCCCTGTGGGCCTGGTCACCCCTAACTGCCCTTCCCTGCAGGCCTGGTCACCCCTAAATGCCCTCCCTAGCAGGCTTGATCACCCCCAACTGCCCTCCCATGCAGGCCTGGTTCCTGCCAACTGCCCTTCCCTGCTGACAATCTTGTAGTGGTCATCTTTTGTTCACATGGGAGCAGGCTCTTTTGACCACATGGGGCAGCCATCTTCTGTTTTGGAGTGATGGTCAATCTGCATATTACTATTTTATTAGATAGGATAGAGGTCTGGTGCATGGGTGGGAGCCAGCTGGTTTGTCCTGAAGGGTGTCCTGGTTCAGGGTGGGTGTTCCCTTGGGGGATGGGGTAACCTGGGCAAGGGTCCTGTGGTGGTTTGCAGTCTGGACATGCCCCCAGTGACCCAAGCAGAGGCCCAGATATCTGGGATTTATTTATCTTCTACAGTTTAAACTTTGTAGCCTGGAGCAGAGCCAAGCCTTCTGCTTGCACAGCCATTGAAACTTTGTTGCCTTAAGCAGAGGCCTGGGCCTGCCAGGGTTTGTGGAAAGCTTGGCTTCCTCTATCGCCCAGGGCAACCCAAGCCTTCCTCCTGCTCTCTCTGTGGTGGTAGCCATCTTGGTTGGGTGGTGGATGTGGCTTGTGGGTGTAGTGAAGGTATGGTCAATTTGCATATTACTCTTTTATTAGGTAGGATTGGCCAAGACTATCAACAAAGTAAGAATCTTAAAAGTGGCCAGAGATAGACAGAAAGTAACCTACAAAGGATCCCCAATCAGACTAGCAACTGATTTTCCAACATAAACACATCAGGCCAGAAGGGACTGGTATGAAATATACGAAGTCTTGCAAAGGAAGGGTCTGAATCCAAGAATACTGTACCCAGCAAGGCTATAAATCAAAATTGAGGTTGAAATCAGGAGTTTCACAGACAAAAAGGGACTAAGGGAATTTATTACCACCAAAACAGCAATGGAAGAAATGCTAAAGGGTCTGTTGTAAAAAAGAAGAAATAGGAAACAAAGAAGTACACAGGGGTAAAGAATAAAAATGACAACAATTAAGCACCTATCAACAATAAATTTAAATGTAAATGGATAAAATGCCCCAATCAAAAGACATAGGTAACTGAGTGAATAAGAAAACAGGACCCGAGAGAACCAAGATGGTGGCATAAGTAAACACCTACACTGCTGCCTCACACAACAATTTCAAAACTACAACTAAAAGACAGAACAGACATCATCCAGAACCACAGGAAAGCTGGCTGAGTGGAAATTCTAAAATTAGAAGGAAAGAGAGGGGCTCACACAGACCCAGAGGAGCTGCAAAAAGCTGAGGTACAGAGACAAGCAGGTGGAGAGAGCAGGTGCCGGAGTACCTGGCTGGCTTTCTCTGGTGGTAGGGAAATGGAGACTCCCAATGGCAGACTCCCCTTATTCTACAACACTAAACCCCAGGTCCAGCCAAAACTCATATGGGAGGAGTTTGGACTGTGAAAAGAGAGAAGTGCATGGAAATTTGGGGGAGTCGCAAGAGGGCAGAAGTCAAGCAGCACGCACAGCACTGCGGGCAGAAGACCAACTGCTGATTGTGCCACTGGCTTTCACAAGAGGACGGGAGACAAAGCATCCCAACTGAATCACTTCTAATGCCACTAAACCCCAGATTTGGGCGAAGTTCTGTGGACCAAGATTCATATGGTCCCGGAGCCGGAAAGGCAGCAGTCTAGAGGCACTGAGAGAGAGAGAGAGAGAGAGAGAGAGAGAGAGAGAGAGAGAGAATGTGCACAGGGACCGCTCTAGCGATTACCCAGTCACGTGAGATTCAGGGGCCATAGAGGGTGGGGCCGACTGGAAGGCAAGGCGGTCCCTTAAGCCCTGAGACTCCACCTATCCCAAGCTCAACAGAGAGGCTTTTGCAGTTTTGCAAGTCTGGTATCATAAGGCTGAATCCAACACAGAAGTTCTCTCAGCATAGTGAAAATGTGGAGACAAGGGAAGAGATCATAAACAAAAGTAATGGAGGAAAACAAATGACTGGATATAGAGTTCAAAACCATGCTTATAAGGTTTTTCAAGAATATCCTAGAAAAGTTGGAAAAAAGTTAGTGAGACCCAAGAGGAGATGAAAAAGGACCAACTAGAAATTAAACATACACTGACTGAAATAAAAAATATTATTATTGAGAGACCTAACAACAGACTAGAGGAAGGCAAGAATCAAGTAAAAAATTTGAAATATAAAGAATCAGAAAACACTCAACTGGAAAAACAAGAAAAAAAAGAATCCAAAAATGTGAAGATAATATAATGCGCCTCTGGGACAGTTTCAAGAGTACCAACATCAGAATTGTGGGGGTGCCAGAAGAAGAGAGAGAGCAAGATACTGAAAAACTGTTTAAAGAAATAATGACTGAAAACTTCCCACATCTGGTGAAAGAAATAGACTTACAAGTCCAGGAAGCACACAGGACCCCATATAAAAGGAACCCAAAGAGGACCACACCAAGATACATCATAATTAAAATACCAAGAACAAAAGACAAAGAGAATATTAAAAGCAGCAAGAGAAAAACAGTTCATTACCTACAAGGGAGCACCCATACGACTGTCAGCTGATTTCTCAACAGAAACGATGCAGGCCAGAAGGGAATGGCAAGAAATATTCAAAGTGATGAATAGCAAGAACCTACAACCAAGAATACTCTATCCAACAAAGCTATCATTCAGAATTGAAGGGCAGATAAAAAGCTTAACAGATAAGAAAAAGCTAAAGTTCATGAACTCCAAATCAGTATTATATGAAATGCTGAAAGGTACTCTTTCAGAAGAGGAAGAAGAAAAGGTAAAAGATAAAAAATTATGAACAACAAATACATATCTATCAACAAGTGAATCTAAAAATTAAGTGAATTAAAAATTTGACCAACAGAATAAACTCGTGAATATAATAGAATCAGGAGCACATAAAGTGAGTGGACTGATAATTCTGAGGGGGAAAGGGGTGAAGGGTGTACAGGGAGAGACTGGACAAAAATCATACACCTATGGATGAGGTCAACAGGAGGGAGGTAAGGGTAGAGGGAGGGTTGGGAGCTGGGTGGAGGGGAACTATGAAGGGGAAAAAAGAGAAACAAGTGTAATAATCTGAATAATAAAGATTTAATACAAAAAAAGAAAGAAAACATGACACATATATGTGCTGTCTACAAGAAACCCACCTCAATAAAAATGACGCACACAGACTGATTCAGGTGGAGGGCTGGAAAACAGTCTTTCAGGCAAATGGAAATGAAAAAAAAAAAGCTAGGGTAGCAATACTTATATCTGACAAATTAGATCTCAAGTGAAGGACATAACAAGAGATAAGAAAGGCCACTTCATAATACAAAAAGGAGCAATCCAACAAGAAGAATTAACTCTGGTAAGCATATGTGCACCCATAACCAGAGCACCCAAATACATAAAAAAAAACTTCTGGAGGATATCAAGGGAGAGATTGACAGCAACAGTCATAGTAGAGGCCTTTAATACCCCACTATCACCATAGGACAAATCATTTAAACAAAAAATCAGGAAAGAAACTTCAATCCTACATGACTCCCTAGACCAGATAGAATTAATTGACATCTTCAGAACATTTCACCCTAAAGACACAGAATATACATTCTTCTCAAGTGCACATGGGTCATTTTCAAAGATAGACCATATATTGGGGCACAGGCAAAATTTCTTCAAATTCAGAAAGATAGAAATGATATCGAGCATATTCTCAGATCACAATGGCATAAAACTGGAAGTCAACTACAATAAAAAAATCAAACACCTGGAGACTAAATAACATGCTATTATACAATGACTGGGCTACCAGAGAGATCAAAGAAGTAATAAAAAACATCATGGCAACAAATGGTAATGAAAACACAACAATCCAAAATCTATGGGACACAGAAAAAGCAGTCTTGAGGGAAGTTCATAGCTCTATACGCTTACTGAAAATAAATCAAGAAACAATGGTAGTAAATTACCTAACCCTACAACTCAAAGAGTTAGAAAGAGAACAACAAGAAAAGCCCAGTGTAAGCAGAAGAAAGGAAATAATAAAGAGCAGAGTGGAGATAAATGACATAGAGACAGACAAACAAACAAACATACAAAAAAACACAATACAAAAGATCAACAAAACCAAGAGCTGATTCTTTGAAAGGATAAACAAGATTGATGAACCTCTAGCCAGGCTCAACAAGGACTCAAATAAACAAAATCAGAAATGAAAGAGGAGAAATAACAACAGACCCCACATAAATACGAAGGATTGTTAAAAAAAATAGTAATAACATCTCTATTCCAACAAACTGGATATCCTGGAGAAAATGGACATATTCCTAGAAAAATATAACCTTCCAAAACTCAATAAGGAAGAATCTAAATATCTCAATAGGCCAATAACTATGGAAAAAAATTAAAGCAGTCATCAAAAAGCTAGCAGCAAACAAAAGCCTCAGGCCAGATGACTTCACAGGGGAATTTTACCAAACATTCAAGGAGAACTAAAACTTATCCTCCTCAGATTATTCCAAAAAATTCAAGAGGAAGGAACACTTCCAAATTCATTCATTGAAGCCAGTATCACTGTAATACAAAAAAAAAAAAGCCGAGACCAGTTTGGCTCAGTGTATAGAGCGTCAGCTTGCGGACTGAAAGGTCCTGGGTTCAATTCCGGTTGGGGGCATGTACCTTGCTTGCAGGCACATCTCCACTGTGGGGCGTGCAGGAGGCGGCTGATCGATGTCTCTCTCTCATTGATGTTTCTGACTTTCTATCTCTCTCTCTTCCTCCCTGTAAAAAATCAATAAAATATATTTTAAAAAAATAGACAACAGAATGAAAGAGAATTATAGGCCAAATCCCTCATGAACATAGATGACAAAATCCTCAACAAAATTCTAGCAAATCAGCTCCAGCAGTACATCAGAAAGATCGTACACCATGAGCAAGTAGGATTTATCCCAGGGATGCAAGGATGGTACAATATCTGCAAGTCAATAAATATGATGTATCACATAAACAAATTGAGAAATAAAAATCACATAGTCATATTAATTGATGCAGAAAAAGCATTTGACAAAATTCAACACCTTTTCTTGTTTAAAACTCTGAACAAGGTGGGAATAGAAGGCTCATACCTCAACATAATAAAAGCCATATATGACAAATTCACAGTCAACATCTTACTCAACAGGCAAAAACTAAAACCATTTCTCCTAAAAACAGGAACAAGACAGGGATGCCCACTCTCACCACTCCTGTTTTTCACAGTACTGGAAGTATTAGCCATTGTGATTAGACAAGAAGAAGATATAAAAGGCATACAAATTGGAAAAAAAAGAAGTAAAATTGTTCTTATTCACAGATGACATGATACTGTACATAAAAAACCCTAAAGTTTCTATCAAAAAACTATTAGACTTAATAGATGAATTCAGCATTGTAGCAGGATACAAAATTAATGCCAAAAAATCTTTGGCATTTCTATACACCAATAGTGAACTTACAGAAAGAGAGACTAAAAAACCAATCTCACTTATCATCACACCAAAAAAAAAAAAATAAGATACTTTGAATTAAACTAAATTAAGGAGGTAAAAGACCTATACGTGGAAAACCATAGGACACTGAAAAAAGAGATAGAGGAAGATGTAAACAGATGGAAGAACATGCTATGTTGAAAGATTGGTAGAATCAACATCACTAAAATGTCCACACTAACCAAAGCAATATATAGATTCAATGCACGCCCCATTAAAATACCAATGACATATTTCACAGACCTAGAAAGAACTCTCCAAAATTTCATCTGGAATAAAAAAAGACCCCAAATAGCCATAGCAATCCTAAGAAAGAAGAACAAAATGTGTGGAATCTCAATACCAGATTTGAAGCTGTATTACAAAACCACTGTTCTCAAAACAGCCTGCTACTGGCACAAGAATAGACATATAGACGAATGGAATAGAGTAGAGAATCCAGATATCAACCCAAACCACTATGCTCAATTAATATTTGACAAAGGAGCATGAACATACATTGGAGTCAAGACAGTCTCTTCAATAAATGGTGTTGGGAAAATTGGACAGATCAAAAAAATGAAACTAGACCACCAATTTACACCATACACAAAAATGAAATCAAAATGGATACAGGACTTAAACATAAGATGGGAAACCATAAAAATACTAGAGAAATCTCAGATATATGCTGAATCAATTTCTTCACTGATATTGCTCCTAAGGCAATGGAAACTAAAGAGAAAATAAACAAATGGGACTACATCAAAATAAAAAGCTTTAGCATAGCAAAAGAAATGATCAACAGAACAACAAGAAAGCCCACTGCATGGGAAAACATATTTGCAAACGTTATCACTGATAAAGGTTAATCTCCAATATCTACAATCAACTTATAGAACTTAATAAAAGGAAGATAAGTGTTCCAATAAAAAAATGGGGAATAGACCTAAATAGAATTTTTTGAAAGAAGACAGAAGGAAGGCCAAGAGACATGAAAACATGCTCAAAGTCACTAATTATCTGAGAAATGCAAATCAAAATGACAATGAGGTACCATCTCACACCTGTCAGAATAGCAATCATCAACAAATCAGCAAAGGACAAGTGCTGGCGAAGATGCGGAGAAAAAGGAACCCTTGTGCATTGCTTGTGGGAATGCAGACTGGTGCAGCCACTGTGGAGAACAGTGTGGAATTTCCTCAAAAAACTAAAAATGGAACTCCCATTCGACCCAGTGATCCCACATCTAGGAACATACCCAAAGAAAATAGAAACACCAATCAGAAAGGATTTATGTATTCCTAAGTTCATAGCAATGCAATTCACCATAACTAAGATTTAGAAACAGCCTAAATGCCCATCAGCAGATGAATGGATTAAAAAACTAGGGTACAGATACACAAAGGAATAATACAGTGCTATAAAATGAAGGAATTCTTACCATTTGCAGCAGCATGGATGGAAGTGGAGAACATTATGCTAAGTGAAATAAGCCAGTCAATGGAAGAAAAATAGCACATGACCTCACTCCTCATTTATGGAAAATAAAGAACATTATAACCTGATAAACAAGAAGATAGATACAGAGGCAGTAAAGCATCAATCACACTGTTAAAATACAGCAGGAAGGTTGGGGAGTGCTGGCAAGGGGGAGAAAATAGATCAATGGTAGAACTTGTATGCATACATATTAGCACAATGAATGGACACAGGACACTGGGCGGGAAGGGGGCGGGGCTGAGAGTATGGGACAGGAGTAGGGGAGGCTGGCAGAAGGTCAATGGGGAAAAAAAAGGAGATATATGTACTACTATGTGCAATACTTTAAACAATAAAATTAAATTAAAAGTAAAATATAAGAGTGGAGAATGGTTTAGAGAACTTCGATATATCACTCATAGGGGATGACGGCAAGAGAAGAAATTCAGAAATAAAAAGTAAAATGTGGCCGAGACTGGTTTGGCTCAGTGGATAGAGCATCAGCCTGCGGACTGAGGGGTCCCAGGTTTGATTCCGGTCAAGGGCATGTATCCTGGTTGCGGGCACATCTCCAGTGTGGGGCGTGCAGGAGGCGGCTGATCAATGTCTCTCTCTCATTGATGTTTCTGACTTTCTATCCCTCTCCCTTCCTCTCTGTAAAAAATCAATAAAATATATTTAAAAAAAAAAGTAAAATGTGGAAAAATATGTTGCAATGGGAAGAGACTGGATCGAACAAGTTTTTAAGATAAAATTGGTCACAAGGCCCCAAATCTTTCTCCCTATGGCCAAGTTTGCCTGCGTGGAGGGGATAGCCACGTATTGAAGGGATAGAACTGGAGAGCATTATGCTAAGTGAAATATGCCAGTCAGTGAAAGAAAAACACCACATGTTCTCATTCATTTATGGATAATAAAGAACATTATAAACTGATGAACAAAAAGATAGATACAGAGGCAGTAAAGCATCAAACAGAATGTCAAATTAACAGCAGGAAGTTTAGGGAGAGGTGGGGTAGATCAGAGATCAACCAAAGGACTTGTATGCATGCATATAAGCATAACCAATGAACACAAGACACTGGGGGTTAGGGTATGCCTGGGAGGGGAGGCAATGGGAAGATATGTATACATATAATACATTAATAAAAAAAGAAAAAGAAATAAAAGAAATAATAAAGGAAAATAAAGAAAAAAGTAGGCTGATAAATTTAGTGAGATCCTCAAGGATATGAAAAAGGATCAACTAGAAATTAAACATACACTGACTGAAATAAAAAATAATATACAGAGATCCAACAGCAGACTAGAGGATTGCAAGAATCAAGTCAATGATTTGAAATACAAAGAAGCAAAAAACACCCAACCAGAAAATCAAAAAGCAAAAAGAATCCAAAAATATGAAGATAGTATAAGGATAGTATAAGGAGCCTCTGGGACAACTTCAAGCATACCAACATCAGAATTATGGAGGTGCCAGAAGAAGAGAGAGAGTAAGATACTGAAAACCTATTTGAAGAAATAATGACTAAAAACTTCCCCCACCTGGTGAAATAAATAGACTTACAAGTCCGGGAAGTGCACAGGACTCCAAACAAAGGTAATCCAAAGAGGACCACACCAAGACACATCATAATTAAATGCCAAGAGCAAAAGACAAAGAGAGAATATTAAAAGCAGCAAGAGAAAAATAGTTAGTTACCTACAAAGGAATACCCATATGATTGTCAGTTGATTTCTCAACAGAAATTATGCAGGCCAGACAGCAGTGGCAAGAGATATTCAAAGTGATGAATAGCAAGAACTTGCGACCAAGATTACTCTACCCAGCAAAGCTATCATTTAGTATTGAAGGGCAGATAAAGAGCTTTACAGATAAAAGAAAAACTAAAGGGGTTTATCAGCACCACACCAGTATTATATGAAATGATGAAAGGTATTTTTTAAGAGAGGAAGAAGAAGAAAAAGGTAAAGATAAAAATTATGAACAACAAGTACAAGTGAATCTAAAAATCAAGTGAATTAAAAATCTAATGAACAGAATAAACTGGTGAATATAATAGAATCAGGAGCACAGAAAGGGAGTGGACTGGCAATTCTCAGGGGGAAAGGAGTGTGGGGGGGTGCGGGAAGAAACTGGACAAAAATCATACACCTATGGATGAGGACAGTTTGGGGGAAGTTTAAGAGCAGAGGGTGGGGTTGAAACTGTGTGGAGGGGAACTATGTGGGGAAAAAAGATCAATAATAGTAATAATCTGAACAATAAAGATTTATTTTAAAAAACATTAAATATTTCCTCCACACTAATAAAAGTGAAAGATGCAAATTGACTGTATGTACCTTCATGATGTCCACCAGCCAATCATAAGTGAGTATGGAAATTAACCCAACAAAGATGGTGGATTAATTTGGATAAGCATGTATCAAGCAGCCAGGGGCGGGGCATTCTGCACTGCCCCAGCAGCTCCGAGACTCTGGGCAGCATGGGAAGGTGGAAAGGTGACTCTGGCTGGAGCAAAGGCAGTGCTGGCAGCCAGGGGAAGGAAGGCTCATTCTTGCATGAATTTTCATGCTTCGGGCCCAATTTTCTTATAAAGATCTCCTCCCTCACACTTCTCTTACTCGCTTAGTGTGATCTAAAAAGTTTTAACTAAACACAATATAAATTTTATTCTGACATGTTTGAACACTTTAGCTCTTATTTGCCTCAAAAAATAACCTTTTCCCTTTCATTTGTGACTTATTACAAACCTTATGCTATCCTTAAAAGAAATGTGTCAAGTAAGTGTTTATCACCCTTGTTTCTTTACACACTTTATTGCTCTGGGAAAGGAGGGCAGATTTGGATTGAAGAAAATAGAGTGCACTTATTATTACTGTTTTGTCAGCAGATAGACCAGACCAAATTCATGTCTCCTCCACTCCACATCTCTAATTTACTACATTATAATCCTTCTGGTGAACTATGGGAAATTTCTCTCTGCCCAGTTGGTGCTGTCTGAACTACATTTAGAACTCTGCCCTGTGTGCCTCTTGCCTTGTGTTTCTTTTCTCTGCCCAAATGTGGAAAAGCTGAATTGAATGGAAGGGGAGACATAGAGGCGGGACTACTGTGCCCGCACCTGTTGGAATGGCAGGTCCCTGTGCATCCCTCTCTGCCCCTCACTCCTCACGTCCAGCTCTCCAGCTATGCAGGCTCTGTACTCGTCTTCCCTAGCCCAGTTCTGGCCTCAGTTCTTACAGTGTCTACTAATAGGAGACATGCATGAAAGGAACCTGATGAGGGACAGGTGAGAACTGGAGGCTGAGCGGGTACAAGACAAATGTGTACTATGTGACCTGGATCAGCAGATTTGACACATCTGTGAGCTACTGTAGTGACTCTACCTTGGAAAACTTTTCAATCCACACTACGTGCTGTAGGAAAAAAGATACATAATACCTCACAAGCTAACATAAAATTGGTTGATGAATTAAGGAAGAATAATTTGTAATATAATAATTAATATTAGAGGACAAAGGGAGTTTATTTCAGAGATAATAGCAGCAAAAAATACTAAAATCTATATGTTATTTAACAGTGAAAGGAAGTTCATTCAGTGCTATTACTTTTCTATTCTTATGAGGAATATTGTGGGTGGGCAATGTATCTAGTTCATTCTTTGGCAAACTGATAGCTAATTTTTCTTTTTAAAAAAGGGACAGTGGGAACTTTATCCCAAGCCTGGGTTCTATCCTGAGCAGTTTCCCTGATGTTATTTAACTTCTTTGCACCTCAGTTTTCCCATTTGTAAAATAAAAGATTTAGTCTAGATCGGGGGTCAGCAAACTTTTTCTGTAAAGACCAAAAGAGTAAACATTTTAGGTTCTGTAGTCTACACAGTCCCTGTCACAACTCAACTCTCTGCTGTAGAATGAACATAGACACACAAGAGGAAAAGGAATGTGTTCCAATGTAACTTTACTTACAAAAAAAGGTGGCAGGCCAGATGTGGCCTATGGACCATAGTTTTCTGACCACTGATACAGAACGACTCATTTCTCAACTGTTCTTCAGAGATGTTGAGTTGCCTTAAGAGAAGAAGAAGGAATAGGGAGCCTGAGCAGGTCAGGTTCTGTAGCTCTCACCCTCATTTCAACCAGAGCATCTCATTTTCATATCTTGGACTTCCAATTCAGATTATTTTTAAAGTTTCCTCAGTTAAAAAGCATGTAAAAAACAAAACAATCGGTCTCTAAAGTCCCTGTGAAAATGTTATGCTCATAAGTAATGTCAGCCACTCTCAGACCACCTGTCTCTTCCCCATTCTGCCCTCCAACTGCCCACTCCACCCCTACCCCGATGATCTGATGATTTCTAGGTCTTTGTTTCCAGTTCAGGATCTTCTCAGGATGAGACTCCTATATTCAGTTTCTTCTGGATAAGTATCTTGGCTGGATTGTTCCATAGGCTCCTCATAATCCATATATCCAAAATGCAAGTCATTATTTTTACCCTCAAACCTGGTTCTCCTTTTTTCATTTGCATTAATAATTCCAAATTCCCTTTAGTGACACAATCTAGAAAACAGAGACTTACTTTTCTCTCCATCTCTACTGAAAGTCAGTCAGAAGGTCTGACAGATTTTCTCTTGTGCTTACAGGTGCCATTTGTTCCCTCCTCTGCATTGGTACCTCTGTCCTACTTTAGGCCTCCACTAGTTCTCATCTGGGCCATTACCAGATGAGAGAAAATGTGAAAGAGAAAGTGGAGATGAGGGATAAACTAGTATTGACCACTCTTCACCTGTGAGCATGTTCTGTCTATAGAGATCTGAGGTAGAAACTTACCTGGTTAAAACCCTTGATTAGCCTCTCACCCTGTGCAAGATAAAGCACAAGTTCTTCAACCTGGAATTAACATAAAGTTGTATGTAACTGACTCCCACTGATTAGGTAAAACCATATTTTCTGTAGGTCAGAGTGGTTAAACATAGTAATGATGTCTGACTGACCTCTACTGCCAATCCCCTCACTCACACTTCACATGGGATAGTGCCCATCTTCTCACTGGCTTGATCCATTTCTACACATCTAGCCTGTCGTAATGCTGGTAGACATTTCCTCCAGATGTCTCCAAACTGCCAACTGCTAAAATGTTTCCTCTCTGTGTTTCCATAGCAACTACCTGGAGCCAATTAGGTATTGGGCTGAAGTTATCAAGTGACCTGTACAGTCTCCAGTACACCCTTTGAATCCTCTCTGCTTGGCCTGGTGCAGTTTGTTAATTAAACTGAATG
>PVJN01009126.1:0-62000 GCA_004026805.1 Lasiurus borealis | reverse complement strand
GAAATATCATTGCTAATATGTACATTCAAAAAACTGTTGGACATTGAAACTGGGACTCAAAGGACTGTTGGTCCAGAAAGAAAGATACTATAGACTTATTCATTTACCTCTTAGCATAGCCATTGTTGCTTGTCTTATTTTTTGTTCTTAATATTTATTTCTAGTCTGTAGGTGCAAGATTTTTTAGAGGAAAGAAAACAGGGGAGATGTGGGAGACCAAATATTGTTCTCACTAGGTGGATGTAATTGTTCTCACTAGGTGGATGTAAACAGGAGGCCAGAAAGCTGGCCAACCTTAATTGCTCTGAAAGGTCAGAGCTGATTACTCACTGTTTAGTTGAAACTATCTGTTTGTATCATGTTATTTCTGTTATTTCCTGCCTAAAGGCTAGGGGTGTCTCCCAAAGCCTTAATAAAAGGGAGAAAAAGGCCAGAGCAAAAGGGCAGTCCTTCCCACTAGAGGAAGGCTCCCACCTGGCCCCCCAATATCGCCAAATATTTTCTAGTCTCTCATTTCGTTTGCGTGCGGCCTCCTTCAGAACCCGAACCCTAACCCGGAAACCCTGAACCACACGGGACGTGGAAAGAGGTTACCACACAAGGGATCACCAACAAAAAAAAAATGGAGGGAAACAAGTAACTGGATATAGAGTTCAAAACCATGCTTATAAGGTTTTTCAAGAATATCCTAGAAAAGTTGGGTAAAGTTAGTGAGACCCAAGAGGAGATGAAAAAGAACCAACTAGAGATGGAAAAGGAGCAACTAGAAATGGAAAAGGACCAACTAGAAATTAAAAATACACTGACTGAAATAAAAAATATTTATTCAGAGACCTAACAGCAGACTAGAGAAAGGCAAGAATCAAGTCAAAAATTTGAAATATAAAGAATCAGAAAACACTCAACTGGGATATGCAAGAAGAAAAAAGAATCTAAAAATGTGAAGATAGTGTAAGGAGCCTCTAGGACAGCTTCAAGCGTACCAACATCAGAATTGTGGGGGTGCCAGAGGAACAGAGAGTGCAAGATACTGAAAACTTATTTAAAGAAATAATGACTGAAAACTTCCCACATCTGGTAAAAGAAATAGACTTACAAGTCCAGGAAGGACACAGAACCCATATAAAAGGAATCTAAAGAGTACTACACCAAGACACATCATAATTAAAATACAGTACCAGGAGCAAAAGACAAACAGAATATTAAAAGCAGCAAGAGAAAAACAGTTCATTACCTACAAGGGAGCACCCATACGCCTGTCAGCTGATTTCTCAACAGAAACGATGCAGGCCAGATGGGAGTGGCAAAAAATATTCAACATGATGAATACCAAGAACCTACAACCAAGAATACTCTATCCAGCAAAGCTATCATTCAGAATTGAAGGACAGATAAAGAGCTTCACAGAGAAGAAAAAGCTAAAGGAGTTCATCAACTCCAAACCAGTATTATATGAAATGCTGAAGATACTCTTTTAGAAGAGGAAGAAGCAAAAGGTAAAAGCCAAAAAATTATGAACAACAAATACATATCTATCAACAAATGAATCTAAAAATTAAGTGAATTAAAAATTTGATCAACAGAATAAACTGGTGAATATAATAGAATCAGGAGCACAGAAGGAGTGAACTGATAATTCTCAGGGGGAAAGGAGGGAGGGGTGTACAGGGAGAGACTGGACAAAAATCTTACACCTATGGATGAGGTCAACAGGAGGGAGGTAAGCGTAGAGGGAAGGGTGGGAGCCGTGAGGAGGGGAGCTATGGAGGGGAAAAAAGAGAAACAAATCTTAATAATAAAGATTTAATTAAAAAATAAAATAAACAAAATAAAATATTTTTTCAGTGGTCTGAATATAGTGTCTAATACCAGGATAATAGGTAATGTTGCCAAGCAATATAATTTTTTTTAAAATTTTTCTATTACTTCCTATTTTTTCTTCTCTGAGGCCCTATTATATTTTTTAAATGTATTTTCTTAGCATCTTCCACATTATCTTTAGGTACTTAGTCTTATGTTAGTTTCTCTGTTTCCAAATCCTCCTCTCTATCAATTCCATCACAAATCAAAATTTCAATGTCATATTTAAATTTCCTCAGGAAAGTATAAAAACACTATAGCCAATCTTATACCTTATTATGTATTTCTCTGTAAGGTATAAAGGACTGATTGGGTTTTCTAAAATAGTGCTACAGCTCTGATATCTAATAATTTAATATTAGTAGCATTATCATAGTCAGCTGTGTTTTTTTTAATTGTTTAAAGTGTTACATATAGTAGTACATATATCTCCTTTTCCTCCCCACTGACCTTCCCCAGACTCCCCTAATTCCTGTC
The DNA here is from genome assembly GCA_004026805.1 of Lasiurus borealis. Lineage (NCBI taxonomy): Eukaryota > Metazoa > Chordata > Mammalia > Chiroptera > Vespertilionidae > Lasiurus > Lasiurus borealis. The sequence continues at coordinate 59,663 of PVJN01009126.1, read as the reverse complement.
ATATGCCCTCATCCCCTCCCTCCCAGTGTCTTGTGTCCATTTGTTGTGCTTATAGGCATACACATACAAGTCTTTTGGTTGATCTCTTTCCCCCATTCCCCAATTGCTGTAATTTGGCAGTCTGTTCAGTTATTTATTGCCTCCATATCTATCTTTTTGATCATCAGGTTGTAATGTTGTTGTTTTTTTCCATAAATGAATGAGATCATGTGGTATTTTTCTTTAATTGCCTAACTTATTTCACTTAACATAATGCTCTCCCGATCCATACATACTGCTGCATATGTTAAGGATTCCTTTTTTTTATAGCAGCGTGGTATTAGATGTACCATAGTTTCCTAATACACTCATATGCTTATGGGCACTTAGGCTGCTTCCAAATCTTAGTTATGGTGAATTGTGCTGCTATGAACAGAGGGGTGCATATATCCTTTCTGATTAGTGTTTCTAATATATCTTGGAATATATTCCTAGAAGTCAGATTACTGGGTCAAATGGAAGTTTCATTTTTAATTTTTTGAGGAAACTCCATACTATTCTCAACAGTGGCTGCACCAATTTGCATTCCCAACAGAAGTGCATGAGTTCCTTTTTCTCCACATCATCGCGAGCACTTGTTCTTTGTTGATTTGTTGATGATTTGCTGATGATTGCCATTCTGACAGGTGTAAGATGGTATTGCGTTATGGTTTTGATTTGCATCCCTCGGATAATTAGTGACTTTGAACATGTTTTCATATATCTCTTGGCCTTCCTTCTATCTTTTTTCAAAAAGATTCTATTTAGGTCTATTGACATTGTTTTCTTGGATCATTTATCTTTCTTTTATTAAGTTGTATAAGTTCCCTATACATGTTGGAGATTAAACCTTTATCAGTAATAAAATTTGTAAATATGTTCTCCCATAGAATGGGCTTTCTTATTGTTTTGTTGATGGTTTCTTTTGTTGTGCAAAAGCTCTTTATTTTGATGTAGTCCCATGTGTTTATTTTCTCTTTAGCTTCCATTGCCCAAGGAGCTGTATCAGTGGAGAAATTGCTTTAGCATATGTCTGAGATTGTGCTGCCTGTTGATTCCTCTAGTATTTTTATTGTTTCCTGTCTAATGTTTAACTTTTTTTTTTATCGATTTTGAGTTTATTTTTGTGTATGGTGTAAGTTGGTGGTTTAGTTTCACTTTTTTTTTTAAATGTATCTGTCCAATTTTCCCACCACCATTTATTGAAGAGACTCTCTTGACTCCATTGTATGTTCATGCCTCCTTTGTCAACTATTAATTGAGTGTAGTGATTTGGGTTGATATCTGGATACTCTATTTCATTCCATTGGTCTATGTCTGTTCTTGTGCCAGTACCAGGCTGTTTTGAGAACAATGGCTTAGTAATACACCTTGAAATCTGGTATCGAGATCCCACCTACTTTGTTCTTCTTTTTCAGGACTGCTGCAGTTATTCGGGGTCTTTTTTTTATTCCAGATGAATTTTTGGAATTCTTTCTAGGTCTGTAAAATTTTGGTATTTTAATGAGGAGTGCATTTAATCTATAGATTGCTTTGGGTAGCATGGATATTTTAATGATGCTGATTCTACCAATCCATGAGCATGGTATGCTCTTCCATCTGTGTACATCTTCCTCTATCTCTTTTTTCAGTGTCCTGTAGTTTTTTGCATATAGGTCTTTTACCTCCTTAATTAAATTTATTCCTAGGTATCTTAATTTTTGTTTGGTGCAATGGTGAATGTGATTGCTTTTTTCATCTCTCTTTCATTAAGTTCACTATTGGTATATAAAAATATCATAGATTTCTTGGCATTAATTTTGTATCCTGCTACATTGCAAAATTCTTTAATAAGCCTATTAGTTTTATGATGGAGCCTTTTGGGTTTTTTTAATGTACCATGTCATGTCATCTGCAAATAAAGACAGCTTTACTTCTTTTTTTTAATTAATTTTTTATACACATCTCCCCATTGTCCCCCCTCCCTCCCAGCATACCCCGACCCCCCCAGTGTCTATTATCATTGGTTATGCTTATATGCATTCATACAAGTCTTTTGATTGATCTCTTATCTACCTCACCTAACCTTAATTTCCTGCTGTAATTTCACAGTCTGTTTAATGCTTTACTGCCTCTGTATCTATCCTTTTGTTCATCAGTTTATAGTGTTATTTATTATCCACAAATGAGTGAGATCATGTGATGCTTCTCCTTCATTGACTGGCTTATTTCACTAGGCATAAGGCTCTCCATTGCCAACCAGGTTGCTGCAAATGGTAAGAATTCCTTCTTTTTAATGGCAGCATAGAATTCCATTGTGTAGATATACATAGTTTTCTGATCCACTCATCTGCTGACGGGCACCTAGGTTGTTTCCAAATTGTAGCTATTGTAAATTGGGCTGCTATGAACATGGGGGTGCATAAATCCTTTCTGATTGGTGTTGTGATTTCTTAGGATAAATTCCTAAGAGTGGGATTACAGGGTAAAATGGGAGATCCAATTTTAGTTTTTTGAGGAAACTCCATACTGTTCTCCACAGTGGCTGTACAAATCTGTATTCCCACCAACAGTGCATAAGGGTTCCTTCTTCTCCACATCTTCGCCAACACTTGTCATTTGTTAATTTGTTGATGATTGCCATTCTGACCAGTATAAGATGGTATCACATTGTCATTTTGATTTGCATCTCTCAGATGATTAGTGACTTTGAACATGTTTTCATGTGTATCTTGGCCTTCTTTCTGTCATCTTTCGAAAAGGTTCTATTTCGGTCCTTTGCCCATTTTTTTATTGGATCGTTTATTTTCCTTTTATTAAGTTGGCTGTAGATTTTGGAGATTAAATCTTTATCAGTGATAACATTTGCAAATATGTTCTCCCATACAGTGGTCTTTCTTGTTGTTTTGTTGATGGTTTCTTTTGCTGTGCAAATGCTTTTTATTTTGATGTAGTCCCATTTGTTCATTTTTTCTTTAGCTTCCATTGCCTTTGGAGCAGTATCAGTGAAAAAGTTCTTTCGGCATATGTCTGAGATTGTGCTGCCTGTGGATTCCTCTAGTATTTTTATGGTTTCCCTCCTAATGTTTAAGTCCTGTATCCATTCTGAATTTATTTTAGTATTTGGTTTAAGTTGGTGGTCCAGTTTCATTTTTTTGCATGTATCTGTCCAATTTTCCCAACACCATTTATTGAGAGGCTATCTTGGCTCCATTGTATGTTCATGCCTCCTTTGTCAAATATTAGTTGAGCATAGTGGTTTGGGTGAATATCTGGATTCTCTATTCTATTCCATTGGTCTATATGTCTTTTTTTGTGCCAGCACCAGGCTGTTTTGAGAATAGTTGCTTTGTAATATAGCTTGAAATCTGGTATTGAGATCCCACCTACTTTATTCTTCTTTTTCAGGATTGCTGTGGCTATTCGTGGTCTTTTTTTGTTCCAGATGAATCTATGAAGAATTCTTTCTAGGTCTGTGAAGTATGTCGTTAGTATTTTAATGAGTAGTGCATTGAATCTATAGATGGCTCTGGGTAGTATGGACATTTTAATGATGTTGATTCTCCCATTCCATGAGCATGTATGCTCTTCCATCTGTTAACATCTTCCTCTATCTCTTTTTTCAGTGTCCTGTAGTTTTCTACATATAGGTTTTTTACCTCTTTAGTTAGGTTTATTCCTAGGTATCTTAATTTTTTTGGTGTAATGGTAAATGGGATTGCTTTTTGAGTCTCTTTTTCTGTAATTTCACTATTAGTGTATAGAAATGCCACAGATTTCTAGGAATTAATTTTGTAACCTGCTACATTGCCAAATTCATTTATTAAGTCAATTAGTTTTGGGAAGGAGTCCTTCGGGTTTTCTGTGTACAGTGTCATGTCATCTTCAAATAAGGACAACTTTACTTCTTCTTTTCTAATTTGGATGCCTTTTATTTCTTCTTCTTGTCTAATTGCAATGGCTAATACTTCTAGTACTCTGTCGAACAGGAGTGCTGAGAGTGGGCATTCCTGTCTTGTTCCTGTTCTTAGGGGAAATGGTTTAGTTTTTGCCCATTGAGTATGATGTTGGCTGTGGGTTTATCATATATGGCCTTTATTATGTTCAGGTATGATTCTTCTATTCTCTCCTGCTGAGAGTTTTTATCAAGAAAGGTGTTTGATTTTATCAAATGCTTTTTCTGCATCTATTGATATGAGTATATGATTTTTATTTCTCAATTTGTTTATGTGATGTATCACATTTATTGATTTGCAGATATTGTACCATCCTTGCGTTCCTGGGTTAAGGCCTACTTGGTCGTGGTGTATGATCTTTCTTATGTACTGCTGGATCTGATTTGCTAGAATTTTGTTGAGGATTTTGGCATCTATGTTCATGAGAGATTTTGTCCTGTAATTCTTTTTCGTTCTGTTATCTTTATCTGGTTTTGGTATTAGGGTGATGCTGGCTTCAATAAATGAGCTTGGAAGTGTTCCTTCCTCTTGAATTTTTTGAAATATTCTGAGGAGGATAGGTTTTATTTCTTCCTTGAATGTTTGGTAAAACTCTCATGTGTAGCCATCTGGTCCTGGGCTTTTGTTTGATGGAAGGATTTTGATGACAGCTTCAATTTTCCATAGTTATTGGCCTATTGAGATGTTTAAATTTTTCCTGATTGAGTTTTAGAAGGTTGTTTTTTTCTAGGAATATGTCCATTTCCTCCAGGTTGTCCAGTGTTTTTGGAATAGAGTTGTTCATAGTATTTTTTAACAATCCTTTGTATTTCGGTGGGCTCTGTTATTTCTCCTCTTTCATTTCTGAATTATTTTATTTCGGTCCTCTCTCTTTTCTTCTTGGTAAGCCTAGGTTGAGGTTCTTCCATCTTGTTTATCCTTTCAAAAACCAGCTCTTGGTTTCGATGATATTTTTTATTGTTTTTGGTCTCTATGTCATTTATCTCTGCTCCGATTTTTATTATTCCTTTCTTCTGCTTATACTAGGCTTTTCTTGTTGCTCTCTTTCTAACTCTTTGAGTTGTACAGTTAAGTAATATATCACAATTTTCTCTTTTTTTTTTCAGTAGGCTTGTAGATGTGTGAACTACCCTCTGAAGACTACTTTCGCTGTGTCCTATAGGTTTTGGATTTTTGTGTTTTCATTGTCATTTTTTTTTGCCATGATGTTTTCTATTTCTTCTTTTGTCTCTCTGGTAACACAGTCATTGTTTAATAGCATGCTATTTAATCTCCATGTGTTTGATTTTTTTGATTATTTTTATTGTACTTGATTTCCAATTTTATGCCACTGGTTATGTGGTTCTCTCTCTCTTTACCCCAGGAGAAATATGACCTTTCCATGAGGGAGTGTAGTGCTCTTCTGAATCCATATGGTTGTGCTCAGGTTGGCAGTTGTATATTCTCTGGGCTTTTCATGCTTCTAATAACATCCACTTTCCTCTTCAAGATGGCACAGTCTCTACATCCATGCCAGTTGCTTTAATAGGGAACCCAACTGTAGTGGGGGCTGCCTGTTCAGAGGAGCCCCATCCAGCAGTCACCCACAATCTCCTGGAGTACAGCTGTCCCTCAACTCACCAACAAACACTCACCTACACAACTCTCCCTTTGTTTTCTCACTCACACACTATTTTGCAGTCTTCCTTCCCATTGGCAGCCATCTTCTTTTCCCATAGTTAGCTGTTGATTTAGAAAAGATAATGGTGACAAGCAAAGAGATTAACAGTTTATAGATTTTTGCTTAACCAGAATGTTTAGAAATTTATGGTTTAGAAATGGTAAAAAACAGTATGGAAGAGTCCTTAAGAACTTGGACTATGGACCCAGTTTGCCTGAGTTTAAATTCCAGCCATCCTGATGTGATCTTGAAAAGTATTATCTAGATTCTTTTATTACTTAAAACTTTTGGAAGGATAGAACTATATAAATTTACCTTTAATGTGATTTACATTTTTATATTGAATTGAGGAAAATGAAGTTCTACAAACACAGTACAGGTTGATAATCTATTAAATGATGTCTCTTCAGCACCTACTCACTGTGAAGAAGGCTCAGTGCATAAAAGTAAACAGATTTCTCGGAAAAGGACCTAATGTAGTGTGGGTATGTTTTGACTCTTTAATTGATTAATCAGTTGAATTGATCTTTTGTATATGGAAGATATGTGAAAAAGCAAAGCTCATAGATAATTATGTTTGTTCTCTTTCTGGTATTCAGGCCAAAATGAAAGTGTTTGGGAAACTTCTGTGTAATGCATCTAGTCAAGCTTATGAATTATAGTCTAGAATTTCCTCTATTTTTGGCATTTACTCCAATGACTCAAATAGATTCAGTGTTGGACATCAAGAGTGAACAGAATAAATTGTCTTATATAACTAAGCAAGTGAAAAGAGACCAGTTAGAAACAAAACATCAAAAAATTTGATGTGCTATAGGTTTTCAGATCTTGGCTCACATACTTATCTCCTTGCTTTTACAAATTTGTCACTTCCAGTTAACTTGACAGTTGAGTATCAGCAAAATATGTTTAGCTCTATCAAAATTTTACCTGCCTGCCATAATATTGAAGATAATCCTGTCCAAAACCCCAAATTTGCTCTCTCACTTTCTTTTTCTTTTTATCTTTTTGGTAGATATCGAGTTATACAATAAAACCATATGATACATCTGAAAAGGGTTTAATTTCCAAAATATATAAAGTACTTACACAACTCAACAAAAGGAAAATAATCACCCCAACAATAAAGATAATTTTAAAAAATACACACAACAGTAGTATTTCTAGGCCAAGATTAAGCATTGATTATTTAAGCATAGGTCAGAAGCAAAACTCATATGGGACATACTTGATATTCATAAGTTAAAATTTCACTATTCTTCCAAATAATATATACTAATAAAATCCTAAGTGGCCCTCATGCCCTTGCACCCCCACATCATCACAAGATGGTTGTCACAAGATGGCCGCTGCCACATTGTCACAAGATGACCACCCTCACATCATCACAAGTTGGCCACCACAAAATGGTTGCCACAAGATGGCCAGCTAGGCAGGGCAGGTGGGGGCGAACAGGCCAGCAGGGGAGGGCATTTGGGGATGGCCAAGCTGGCAGGGGAGGGTAATTGGGGAACTGGGCCTGTAGGAGAGGTCAGTTGGGTGGGGCCAGGCCAGCAGTGTAGGGCAGTTAGGGGACATCAGGCCAGCAGGGGAGGGTAATTGGCAGTGACTAGGCCAGCAGGAGAAGGCAGTTAGGGGCGACTGGGACAGCAGGAGAAGGGAGTTGTGGGCGATATGGCTGGGAGGGAGGGCAATTGGGGCCATTGGGCCAGCAGGGGAGCAGTTAAGTGTTAATCAGGCTGGTAGGGGAGAGGTTCGGGGGCAATCAGGCAGGCAGGCAGGCAAATGGTTAGGAGCCAGCAGTCCTAAGTGGTCCCAGATTGCAAAGAGTTCAGGCTGGGCTGAGGAACACCCCTCCAGTTCATTTCATGAACCAGATCGCTAGTTCTAATATATAAAAACCCAGGGTCTGTAACATCCAAAACAACCCATGGCTCGATTGACCAGAAGTCAGTCCTGCAATCAGTGCTGGGTTGCCATGGCGACCCAGCACTGACTGCTGCTGATACGGGCGCAGTAACCCAACACTGACTGCCAAGGTGGCAGTGGACCAGGCCCAAAAAGAGGTTTGGGGAGAGAGAAGCAGAGTCTGATTCATAGCCTCCATGGCAGCTGTTGATCAGCCATTGCCACGCTCTTTCTCTCCAGGCTTCTCCAGCAGCTGTTTCTCTCTTTCTCTCTTTCTCTCTGGGCCTTCATGGAGGCTGATGATCACCCCTGCCTCTCTGATCAGTCCCAGAGATAGGCCCAGAGATGCTGACTGGTATAGAAACTGACCAATCAGAACAAAACCTGGGTGAACTGTGAGGATCCAATGGCTGCCTAGGAGGGGGAGCTTTTGGAGGGTGGGGCAGCAGGTGAAGAGCTCTGGTGGGTGGAGAGCTCCAGGAGGGCATGTAAGTGAGCTACTAGTATTGGAGAGCTACCAGTAATGGTGGGCAGGTGGCCAGCTGAGGCAAACAGCAGCAAGCTATTTGCGTACGGATTCATGCACAGGAATACTAGTTTAAAAATAAAGAAAAATGATAATGAGCACAACCATTATATAATACTAGAGGCCCAGTGCATGAAATTCATGCACAAGGAGGGGTGTCCTTCAGCCCAGCCTACACCCTCTCCAAACTAGAATCCCTCTCACAATCCAGTTGGTTCCCAACCACTTGGCTTCTGGCCTGATCACCCCCAATCACTCCCCTGCCAGCCTGGTCACCCCCAACTGCCCTCCCTTGCCGGCCTGGTCATCCCTAACTGACCTCCCCTGCAGGCCTGGGTCCTCTCCAACTGTTCTTCCCTGCAGCCCTGATCACCCTTAACTGCTCTCCCCTGCAGGCCTAATTGCTCCCAACTTTTGGTGGCCATCTTGTGGCCACATGGGGGTGGCCATCTTGTGTGTTGGAGTGATAATTTGCATATTACCACTTTATTATATAGATAACTTGAGGCTCGTTGCATGGAATTCATGCACGGGGGGAGGGGTTGCCCTCAGCCCACCCTATCACCTGTCACATTCCAGGATCCCTCAGGGCCTAAGCCATCAGAAGGCCTCCCTCTGTAGGAAGCAATCTTGCTGATCAGGGAAGGTGCCGGCCCCATCACCCTGCTGCTGCTGCCACTGCTGGCTGCCACAGACGCCAAGGTGTTTTTATCAACACAGACTCTAGTCTCTTCACCACACACACACAAAAAATAACAACTTTCTTTAGGCATTTGCAAGATGTCTCTTTCCTTTGATTTTTAGAGAGCGTGGAAGAGAGAGGGAAAGACAGAAAGAAACATCAGTGGGATATCCACTTTCACCACTCTTATTCAACATAGTACTGGAAGTCTTAGCCATGCAAATCAGAAGAAAAGAAATAAAAAACATCCAGATTAGAAAGAAATAATTAAAACTGTCATTATTTGAAAATGACATGAAATTGTATATAGAGAACCCTAAAGATTCCACTGAAAAACTACTAGAACTGATAAATGAATGCAGTAAAGTAGCAGGATAAAAAATAAATATTCAGAAATCAGTTGCATATTTAGACACCAGTAATAAACTATCAGAAAGGTAAGTTAAGAAAACAGTCTCAATCTCAATTACTTAAAAAATAATAAAATACTTAGAAATAAACTTAACCAAGGATGTAAAAGATCTGTACTCAAAAAATTATAAATTGAAGAAGATTTAAATAAGTGGAGGCATATACCATGTTCATAGATAGGAAGAATTAAAATCATTAAAATATTAATACCCTTGCAGAGACCAGTTTGGCTCAGCGGATAGAGTGTCAGCCTGCGGACTGAAAGGTCCCGGGTTCGATTCTGGTCAAGGGCATGTACCTTGCTTGCGGGCACATGTCTAATAGGGGGTGTGCAGAAGGCAGCTGATCAATGTCTCTCTCTCATCGATGTTTCTGACTTTCTATCCCTCTCCCTTCCTCTCTGTGAAAAATCAATAAAATATATATTTTAAAAATATTAATACCCAAAACAATCTATAGATTAGACAAAATTCCTATCAAGATAGCAATTGCATATTTCACAGAACTAGAAGAAATATTCCAAATAATTATATGGAACACAGATTCCAAATAGCAACAGTGATCTTGAAAAAGACAAAGTTATAGGAATCATGCTAACTGATATCAAACTATATATAGCACAAGGCCATAGCAATCAACATAGCATAATACTGGCATAAAAAGCAGGTATATGGATAAATGGAACAAAATAAAGAGCTCAGAAATAAACCCATGCCTTTATAGTCATTTAGTATTTGACAAAGGAGGTAAAACATACTATGGGCTAAAGGTAGTCTATTCAATAAGTGGTGTTGTGGATATTGAACAGATGAGTGGAAAAAAAATAAAACTAGACCATCTTCTTACATCATACATGAGAATAAACTCAAAATGGATTAAAGACTTAAATGTTAGACTCAAACCCATAAAATCCTAGAAGAAAACATAGAGTAATATCTCATATATTTTCCATAGCAATATACATATACATATACATATACACATATACATACAATATGTATACATACATATGCAATATACTTATACCTAAACTTATACATATACATATACATAAACAATCCAATTTAAAAATGGTTAAAGGACCTGAATAGACACTTGTTAAAAGACATAGAAATGGCCAATAGACACATGAAAAGATGCTCAATGTCAATAATCATCGGAGAAGTGCATATTCAAACCACAATGAGATATCCCCTCACACTTGTCAGAATGGCTGTCATTAATAAATCAGCAAACAACTGTTGGTGAGGATCTGGAGAAAGGGGAACCTTTATGCACTTGTTAGTGAAAGTGCAGATTGGTACAGTCCATATGGGAAGCAGTGTGGAATTACTTCATTACTTATGAACCAGAGATTTCACATCTGGGAATATATCCAAAGAAACCCAGAACAGTAACTTAAAAATATATATGCACCCTTATGTTCATTGTAGCATTATTTACAATAGTTAAGATTTGGAAGCAGCCCAAGGTCCCATCAGTAGATGAGTGGTTAAGAAGCTGTGCATTCACAGATGTAAAAAAAGAAGGAAATGTTACCTTTGTAAAAACATGGATGGACCTGGAAACATTCATTATACTAAGTAAAATAAGCCAGCCAGAGAAAGACAAATATTGTACCACCTAATTTTACTCATACATGGAATCTAATGAGCAAAATGAACTAACAAGCAAAATAGAGACAGACTCAAAAACAGAGAGCTGCCTGATAGCTGTCGGGAGGGAGAGAAGAGATGGGGAGAAATTGAGAAAAAGGAAGAAAGGATAAAAAAGCTCAGGGACATAGACAACAGTGTGATGATTTCCAGTGGGAGAGGGAAGTGAAGAAAGGTGAAGGAAGATATGGGAGAACATAAATCATTATGGATGGAGCCTTGACTTAGGGTGGTTTACACACAATACAGTGTACAGATGAAAATAAAAACCAGACAACTATTCTAGAGACTAAGACTATGGGCAGAAAATGATTCTGTCCTCTTGACCCTTATCTTAAATGGACCAGATATTGAAATAATAACTTCAGAGAGTGATTAGTGATTTGAAGAAAGTAAAGCAGAGTAAGTTGTTAGAGCATAATTGGGGTTGGGAAGACAGCTTTCTCCTTTAGGTAGATTAATCAGAAAAGGCCTTTCTTTCAGAGACGTGATGGATCAGGACAGCCTTGTAATTATCTGAGGGAAGAACATTCCAGATGATAGGAAGAGCAGGTTTTTGTTATTTAGGAACAGCAAGAAGCTAGGGTGGTTGAAGACAATGAAGGAGGAAAAGAATAGGAGATGAAATTGGAGTGGTGTACAGAATCAGACCATGAAAAGCATTTGAGGTCCAATCAATAATATTTACTTTATTCTAGATTTAAATTCTATTTAAGTGTTTGTTGGTATTTAATTTTTATAATGAAGAGGATGTAAATATGTAGCTTGTTCCATTAAAAATATTACATGGGAATTCTAGAGAAAGGATGGCGGTGATGGTGTCATTTTACTTCTTGTTCATTTAAAATTGACATTCAATATTACTCTATATTAGTTTTTAGACATTTATATAATTTATGAAGTGATTCCCCTAAAAGTTTAGTACCCCCCTGACACCTTACATAGTTATTACAATATTATTGACTATATTTCTTATGCTGTACTTTATATCCGCATGACTATTTTGTAACTATTCATTTTAATCCCTTCACTTTTTTCACCCAGTCCCCAACCTCTCTCCTCCTCTGTTGTTGGTATCTGAGTCTGTTTATTTTTTTTTAAATTTTAAATTAATGTATTACATGTATACATATCTTCCCATTGCCCTCCCCCCCGCAGGCATACCCTAAGCCCCCAGTGTCCTGTGTTCATTGTTTATGCTTATATGCATGGATACTAGTCCTTTGGTTGATCTCTTATTTATCCCACCTCTCCCTAACCTTCTTCCTGTAATTTGACAGTCTGTTTGATGCTTTACTGCCTCTGTATCTATCTTTTTGTTCATCAGTTTATAATGTTCTTTATTATCCACAAATAAGTGAGATCATGTGGTGTTTCTTCTTCATTGACTGGCTTATTTCACTTAGCATAAGGCTCTCCAGTTCCATCCAGGTTGCTGCAAATGGTAAGAATTCCTTCTTTTTAATGGCAGCATAGAATTCCATTGTGTAGATGTACCATAGTTTTCTGATCCATATGAGTCTGTTTCAATTTCATTTGTATTTTTTGTTCTTAGAGTCCACATTTAAGTGAGATAATATGTTATTTGTCTTTCTCTGTCTGACTTATTCCACTTAGCATAATATCTTCTAGTTCCATTCATGTTTTCATAAATTGCTGAGTCATATTCCATTGTGTACCACATCTTTTTTTTTTTTTTCCTAATGGGAATTTCTTGTCTGTTTTTTTTTTTTTAATTTTCCCACAAGGATATGTTTTTTATTGACTTTTAGAGAGAGGAAGGGAGACCAAGAAACATCAATGTGAAAGAGAAATAGCGATCAGTCGGCTCTCATGTGCACCTGTACTAGAAATCAAACCCATGACCCTAGTATGTGCCCTGACCGGGAATTGAACCCACTACCTTTTGGTGTATGGGATGATGCTCCAACCAGTTTAGCCACTCACACAGGGAAGCCACATATTCTTTTTAAATATATATTTTATAGACTTCAGAGATGAAGGGAGAGGGAGAGAGAAATAGAAACATCAATGATGAGAGAATCATTGATCAGCTGCCTCCTGCTAGCCCCTATTGGGGATCAAGCCTGCAACATGGGCATTTGACCTTGACCAGAATTGAATCTAAGACCCTTCAGTCTGAAGTCCAATGCTCTATCCACTGAGCTAAACCAGCTAGGGTAAGCCACATCTTCTTTATCTATTCATCTATTTATGGCCACTTAGATTGCTTCTATCTCTTGGCTATTATAAATAATGTTGCAATGAATATAGTGGTGCATATATTTTTTGAATTAGTATTTTAGAAATTTTTGCATAACACCCAAAAGTAGAATTGCTAGATCACAAGGTAGTTTTATCTTTATCTTCATACTGTTTTCATAGTAGCTGCACCAAATCTGGGTTCCCTTTTCCCTCATGGTCTCAAACAATTGTTGATTTATTGACAACAGGCATTCTGACACATGTGTGATATCTCCTTGTGCTTTTGAACATCTTTTCATATGTCTATTTACCATCTCATCTCTATGTCTTCTTGTATTCAGGTCCAATATTTTAATTGAATTGTTGGTTGTTTTGGTGCTGAGTTGTATGAATTTATAAATTTTGGTTATCAACCCCTTGTTGAATGTATCATTGGTGAGTATCATCTCCCAAGTGGTAGGTTGTCTTCCCTTTTGCTGTGCAAAATCTTTTCAGTTTGATGTAGTCCCATTTGTTTATTCATTTAAAAATTTTCTTTGCGTGAGTAGATATATCAGAAAAGAATACTGGAAAAGAATGTATATTCTGCTGCTTTGAAGCAAAATATTCTAAAAGTATCAATTAAATCCATCTAGCCTAATGTGTTGTTTAAAGTCACTGTTTCCTTGTTGAATTTTTTTTTTTTGGTCTGGAAAGTCTATTGATGTCAGTGGGGTTTTAAAATCCCCCACTATAACTGTGTTACTGCCAATCTCTCCCTTATGTCAGTTAATATTTGCTTTATGTATTTATGTGCTCCTCTTTGGGTTATATAAACATTTAGAAGGATTAGATCTTCTTTTTTGTTGATCCCTGTATTATTTTGCAATGTCCTTCTTGGGCTCTTATTACAGCCTTTGTTTTGATGTATATTTTGTCTGAAAAGGTATTTTTACCTTAGTATTTTTCTATTTACATGAACTCTCATTTTCCATTCATTTCAGTGTATGTGTCTTTCAATTTGAAGTGAGTCTCTTGTAGAGAGCATATCTATGGGTTTGGCTTTCTTATTTATTTAGCTAACTGTGTCTTTTGATTGGATCATTTAATGCATTTAAATTAAAGTAGTACTCATAGATACCTACTTTTTGCCATTTCATTATTCATATTTATGTGCTTTTTCTTTCTTCTTAAAGAAGTTCCTTTAACATTTCTTTTTAAAAATTTATTATTATTAAATATATATATATATTGTTGACAGTATTACAGCTATCAGCTATCTCCCATTCCCTCTCTCCTTTACCCCCTTCCTCCTACCCACCCCTCCAGGTCTTCACTGCTCTATTGTCCGTGTCCATGGACTATGCATGTAAGTATACAAGTTCTTTGGTTTATTCTTCTTATCCCCACAATCCCACATCAAGGTATGTCAGTCTATTCCATGCCTCCATATTTCAGTCTTACTTTGTTGGTCAATTCATTTTGTTCATTGTCTTATTTTGCTGGTCAATTCGTTTTATTCCACAGTAAGTGAGATCATCATGTGATATTTGTCTTTCTAAGATTGGCTTATTTCCCTCAGCATAATATTTTCCAGGTCCATCCATGCTCTCGTAAAGGGTAAGAGATCTCTATTTTTTACAGTTGCTTTGTATTCCATTGAGTAAATATCCCACTCATCTACTGATGGGCACTTGGGCTGCTTCTAGATCTTAGCTATTATAAATAATGCTGCTATGAACATAGAGATGTATATATTCTTTCTGATGAATGTTTTGGCATTTTTAGAATATATTCCCAGAAGTGGGATGGCTGGGTCAAACAGAAGTTCCATTTTTAATTTTTTGAGGTAGGAAACTCCATTCTGTTTTCTATAATGGCTGAACCAGCCTGTATTCCCTCCAGCAGTGAATTAGTGTTCCCTTTTATGCACATCCTTGCCAGCACTTGTTACTTGCTGATTTTTGGATGTTTCTCATTCTGACAGGTGTGAGGTGATATCTCATAGTGGTTTGAATTCGCATTTCTCTAATGACTAGTAACTGAGCATTTTTTCATATGTCTGTCTCTTGGCCACTTGTATGTCCTCCTTTAGGAAATAATGTTTAGGTCTTTTCCCCTGTTTTAATTGGATTGTTTGTTTTCCTTTTGTTGAGTTATATGAGTACTTTTATATTTTGGATATTAACCATTTATCAGATGGATTATTGGCAAATACATTCTCCCACAAAGTGGGTTCACTTTTCATTTTGATGGTTGTTTCTTTTGCTATGCAAAAGCTGTTTATTTTGATGTAGTCCCATTTGACTATTTTCTCCTTAGTTTATTTTCCCTAGGAGATGTATTGGCAAAAATTCTGCTACACGAAATGTCTGAGATTTTACTACTTACGTTCTTCTCTAAGATTTTAATGATTTCATGCCTTACACTTAAGTTTTTATCCATTTTGAGTTTATTCTTGTGTATGTTGTAACTTGGTCATCTAGTTTCATCTTTTCGCATGTGTCTGTACAGTTTTCTAACACCATTTGTTGAAGAGACTGTTTTTATTCCATTGTTTGTCTTTGTACCTTTGTCAAATATTAATTGATCATAATTTGTATGGGTCAACTTCTGGAGTCTCTGTTCTGATCCACTGGTCTATATGCCTCTTTTTGTGCCAATACCGAGTTGGTTATAATGGCTTTATAGTGTAGTTTGATATCTGACACTGTAATCCCTCCTACTTCACTCTTCTTTCTCAAGATTGATGGAGCTATTCTGGGTCTTTAAAGACTTCATAGAAATTTTCGGAGTATTTGTTCTAGCTCTGTAAAGTATGCCATTGGTATTTTAATAGTGATTGCATTGAATCCATAGATTTGCTTTGGGAAGTATTGACATTTTAATGATGTTAATTCTCCAATCCATGAACAGGGCATATGTTTCCATTTATTTGTATATTCCTCTAATTCTTTTTTTCAATATAGTTTTCTCAAGTGCAGGTCTTTTACCCCCTTCATTACATTTATTCCTAAGTATCTTCTTTTGTTGTTGTTTTGCAGTGATAAATGGGATTGTTCTTTTAGTTTCTCTTTCTGAGAGTTCATTATGGATGTATAAAAATGCCATTGATTTCTGGATGTTGATTTTGTATCCTGCTAGATTGCCCAATTCATTCATTAAGTCTAAGAGTTTCTTGGTGGAGTCTTTAGGGTTTTCTATGTACAATATCATATTATCTGTGAATAATGATAGTTTTACTTCCTCCTTTCCAATTTGGATGCTTTTTATCTCTTCTAGTCTGATTGCTGAGGCTAGGACTTCCAGTACTATGCTGAATAAGAGTGGTGAAAGCAAACATCTTTGTCTTATCTCTTTTCATAGGGGAAATGCTTTTAGTTTTTGTCCATTGAGTATGATGTTGGTTGTAGGTTTGTGATATATGGTCTTTATGATGTTGAGGTATGGTCCCTTTATTCCTACTTTAATGAGAGTTTTTTTTTTAATTGTTTAAAGTATTACAAATAGTAGTACATATGTCTCTTCCCCCCCACCCCCATTGACTTCCTGCTGGCCTTCCCTACCCCTCAGTACATGCCCTCACCTGCACACACACACCCCAGTATCTTGTATCCATTGGTTTTGCTTATATACAAGCATACAAGTCCTTTGGTTGATCTCTTACAGCCCCCCAACCTCCCCTATCTTCCCGCTGTAGTATGGCAGTCTGTTCATTGCTTCTTTGCCTCTGTATCTGTTTCCCACCCCCACCCCAATTCTTTTCTTTAAAAACATCTTGCCTTTGTAGGCTAGAAATAAACCTATAGGAACAAAAAAATGTTTGAGCCCAAATTTCAATGTCCAATAGTTCTGAGTCCCAGTTTCAGTGTCAAACAGTTCCTAATGTTTACATGTTAACAATGATATTTGGATGGTGGCAATGCTGGTCCGACCCCTTTCTGGTTTGGTCCTAAGCATCCTGTAGCAATGCACAGCTGCTGACTGCTTGCATGGCAAAGCATTGTCAGCATCTTCCATCTCTGGACTATTTGTTCTCTGATCTTCATGGTTGAAGCAAACCTGTCAATTCCTCTCTATTGCAGGAGTCCACTTGGTCTTAGAGTTGTTTTCTGAAAGTATATAAACATATTCTCGACCAAAAGTTAATATGAGGTTCTGTGTGCTTCCTGGATTTGTAAGTCTGTTTCTTTTATCAGATGTAGGAAGTTTTCAGTCATTATTTCTTTAAATAGGTTTTCAGTATCTTGCTCTCTCTCTTCCTCTGGCACCCCCACAATTCTGATGTTGGTATGCTTGAAGCTGTCCCAGAGGCTCCTTACATTATGTTCACATTTTTGGATTCTTTTCTCTTCTTGCTTTTCCAGTTACGTGTTTTCTGATTCTTTATATTTCAAATTTTTGACTTGATTCTTGCCTTTCTCTAGTCTGCTGTTATGACTCTGTATAATATTTTTAATTTCAATCAGTGTATGTTTAATTTCTAGTTGGTCCTTTTTCATCTCTAGTTGGATCTTTTCCACTCTAGTAGGTTCTTTTTCATCTCCTCTTGGGTCTCGCTAACTTTATCCAACTTTTCTAGCATATTCTTGAAAAATCTTATAAGCATGGTTTTGAACTCTATATCCAGTTACTTGTTTCCCTCCATTTATTTTGTTTGTGATCCCTTCTCTTGTCTCGGTTTTCACTATGCCGGGAGAACTTCTGTGTTGGATTCAGCCTTATGATACCAGACTTGCAAAACTGTAGAAGACTCTCTGCTGAGCTTGGGATGTGTGGAGTCTTAAGGCTTAAGGGACCGCCTTGCCTTCCAGTCGGCCCCGCCCTCCACAGCCCCTGAGTCTCATGTGACTGGGTAATTGCTGGAGCGGTCCTTGTGCACGTGCGTGCAGTGCCTCTAGACCGCTGCCTTTCCGGCTCCCCTGCGCTCCAGGACCACATGAGTCTGGGTCCCCAGGGTTTCACCTGAAACTGGGGCTTAGTGGAGTCAGAAGTGGCACAGTTGGGAGGGTCTGTCTCCAGCCCACTCGCAAAAGCCAGCGGCACAATCAGCAGTCTGTCCTCTGTGCACAGTGCTGTGGGTGCCACCAGACCTCTGATCTTTTGCCACACCCCTAAATTTCCGTGTACCTCTCCCTTTTCACAGTCCAAAGTCCCCCCGTATGAGTTTTGGCTGGATCTGGGGTTTAGTGTCGTAAGATAAGGAGTTCAATGCGTTTGAGAGTTTCTGTTTCCCTCCTGCCAGAGAAAGCCAGCCAGGAACTCTGGCACCTGCTCTCTCCACACGTCCGTCTCTGTACCTCAGCTTTTTGCAGCTCCTCTTGATCTCTGTGAGCCCCTCTCTTTCCCTCTAGTTGTAGAATTTCCACTCAGCCAGCTTTCCTGTGGTTCTGTATGATGTCCGTTCTGTCTTTTAGTTGTAGTTTTGAAATTGTTGTGCAAGGCAGCAGTGTAGGTGTTTACCTATGCCGCCATCTTGGATTCTCCCCAAAAGTTAATAAAGGAATCTTTTCCATAAAATTGACTTGGGGTCCTTTTTATTTTTGCCCAAACAATTTTCCTTTGGCTTATTTTGACACCATGTGTGTTTTTCATGGATGCCTTGCAGTTAGTATTACAAATGAAAATTAATTTTTTAAATTAAAAAATTTCTAGATTTAATTTACTTACTGGATATTTTTCCTTACATGATATTATCCCACTATTCCCCCAACCCCTTCTTTTGATTAATGAAGACTTTTGTAAAATTTTTAATGCATTCTTGATAACTTTAAATTTTATGTTTTTTGCACAAAAATATAACTGCTTTATGTTCATTGCATGTTAAGCAATTTTACCATGAGATGGTCTACCAATAGAAATTTTAGTTAATACTTTAGGAACAGCTTTTTGTCCAATACAATGAAATTTTCTTGAATATTCACTTATTTCAATTGGCCAATTTAAATTAATCTGAAAGCTTGATTACTCTTTTACTGTCAAATTTAACACTCTACCAACAATCTTAGATTACCCTGCAAATATTAGTGGAAAAGATTATTTGCATTCTTGACTAGGCCCTGAGCATTCCTGGTGCCAGACTGAATTTAGATATAGGGCAGTTGCTGTCAGCCAAGTTTCTGTCTGTTACCTGGGTCCCGATCTGTGCTGGGCATGGGAAGTGAAGCAGACATGGGGACAGGAGACCTCCCTCAGAAGGGGTGAGGGTTCAGGCCCCTGTGAGGTTGAGGGGGGGGTGAGGGTCTGTGCCCCACCTCTATTGACCCCCAAATTTTCTCCTGATGGTCTCTCTGCGACTGTGCCTGTCTTGGGTTGTTCCTCATAAAAATAGCAATTGTAAAAAAAAAAAAAAAAGATCTTCCCTTCCTATTTCCATAAGAACTGTTGGCTGAGCAGGAAGGAGAGATAGTCTTTGAGACAGGAGTCCACCATTCTCCCAGGTGACTCAGCACCTGAATAAAATCTCTTTTCTTTTTGCAGCAGCATCTGTCTCATGAGTTTGACTTTCATTGCAATAGGCAGCCAGACCTGTGTTTTTCAGTTACATATTTAGGGAAAAATGTTAGTGATGATGGGAGATGCTTGCATTATATTAGTAAATAAAAATTCCAAGGCACAGAGCTACTGTGAACCCTAAGGGGAACAAAAGACATCTACTTAGAAGGGATCCTAGTGGCTAACTGGGCTCAAATTAAAAGAGCAGAAGTCTAGCAGTCATTTCTGCACAGGGGTCTCTCAAGCAAACTGCACTCTGTGGAGAGGTCTCTATGCTAAACTGCCTGCCTACACTATTTCTGACATCTGAGCCAGACCAAAGTTTCCTGGAATTCTATTTCAACCTATAGAATTGAGGTTTTCCTCATCCAATCAGAGCTGCACAGCTCTGGCCAATCAGAGAGGCTCTATTCTGATCAATCAGGGCAGTGCCTTTGGACCAATCAAACTATGAGGGTTGACCAATCAGGGACTAAGGACAGGGACTTCTGTGCATATAAGCCAGCCCTCTTCTGACTCAGAAAGTACACTTTGCTTTTCTATTAAAGAATGAAGTCTTTCTCTCCCTGGCTGAGCTGCAACAGTGAGGATATCTTGCAAGAACAAACTAGCATTGAGTGGAGCAGAGGAAAGCAGACCATTGCTGGAGAGGGATCTTTCCCCAGAGCAATTCTACAGCTGTGCTGTTTTCAGAGCCACACTTTAACAATGTTGATCTGTTTGCATTGAATACAGTTTCCTTCTTTACAGTGCCCCAAATTGGGGATTCCTTTGGCATTAAATTGTGCCAACAACCATAGGATGACACTACTTATATAGTATATATATACACTAGTGGCCTGGGCACAAAATTCACGCACATTAAAAGGGAATTAATTAAAAGAAATATTTTAATATTGCTATTTGCCCTTTCTCTATAATAGAAGTGTCAGAGATGAAAGAAAATTAGTAAAATGTATATAAAATCTCCCTCCTGTCAGCGTCTGGGGCACACAACCTGACCTAGAATCAAGTCCCCGCCCACCACCTGCATGCACTTTGAAAAACGCAGGAGACCCAGACCTGGCCAGCCCCACTCCCATTGGGTGAGACCCAGACCCAGCTGTCCCCACCTCGTCAAGCCCCTCCAGGCAGAGAGTGCAGCCTCAGGTCCCCCAGCCCAGCAGGAGGGCTAATGGGTTTGGCCTGAGATCTCCTTTCAAGCCCTGCCAGGCAGAGCAGGCAACCTGAGGTCTCCCAGCCTGGTGCCTGTGCAGGAGGGAGTGACCTGAGGTCCCTCATCAAGCCCTGAGGGGCGGGGGACACAGACTGAGATCCCATCAAGCCCAGCGTCCTTTCCCCATGCAGTGTCACATCAGGGCTGAACGGGATGCATGCAGGCAGTGTCACTTCCCTAGCCAAGGATGCAAGCAGGCAACGTCACCTCCATGCTGGGTGGGGATGCATGCAGACAGCATGATATTAGTGCTGGGGGCAGAAGTCCCCATCCCATCCCCTCCTACAAACTGGTAGTGACTGGGACACCATAAGGGACAAATTAACATATCATCTCTTTATATGTATAGATACTGCTATAAACAGTATATCATCTAAGGAAATACTGAAATATTAACAGTGATGAATTCTGGATGGCATTACATTTGTATTATAGATGGCGGTCATTTCCTTCCTATTTGATCTTCTATAATAACATATCACACGCATAGCTCCATCCTTCCAAATTCTAAGGTGATTTTTAGGCTGGTATATTTATGCCAAATGATTTACCCTTCCTGTGATGGATGATTGGACCCTTTATAGACCTGACCCCAGGTGAACCTACCAGAGACTCCATCACAAAATTGAACTTCTAAACGCAACTGTGGTTAGACAGCTGTGGAATATGTGTAGACTTAGGGCTGGTAACCATCTTGGGTTGTATGCAAGCAGAGGAGGCCAGTGTAACTCTTGGTTATCACAGCTTCAGGATAAGCAGCACATGCAGGTATGCATGCACACACAAACTCTCCTTAGGAAGCATGGGGAAGAAAGCTTGTAAATATTAAACTGCAATCCTTTTGTCTCTGCTATGTTTCCTTCAATATCTCTTTTTTGCCTTGAGCTAATTAGAGAGGGTTTCTCTTCCTTGAAAGTGAGTCTTAAATTAGCAGGTGAATCTTATTTGTTTATTCATACAAGTTTGTTTTTTCTTATTCTCCCACACTGAATGTATTGTTGCTTTTATTAACAGGAAAATAATACTAAAATTAAAACACTGAATTGCAATGGGAAAAAATATTTACTGGAAAGTTCCTGATTGATTACTGGATCTCTCCCCCAAACCTTCCTTTTTATTTTTTACACTCTTGCACTTCAGAAACTAAAGCAGTTTGGTTCAAAATCCGGGAGAGAGTTTAAGTTTGAAAAGTGTTCATGAAAAAGTCTTGTCCTGTTCTGAGCCAAGCCCTATCATTTCCCACATCAACTCTCTGAGGACTCCAGCAGCAAAGGCTGGTAGCAAATAAAATGATTTATAAACTGTACAATTGGGATGGTGAGTCATCAGCAGCATGAATTGGGAGAGGTTGCTGCAGAGCAGCTCAGTTCACGTAAAATTTTTGTTGCAGTATCACATTAGCTCAACTGTGGCTTTTTATTTTTAGAAATATGAGTGAATGTCATATTGTTGATTGCCGCTTTTATGACACATCAGATTCATATGAAGTTACATCTATCGCAAAGGATAATACAATTCAGGACAGGGACTATTTGACGAAGACTACTAGTTAATTCTTATCCCTTTCAAGGTCATCATCTCATCCTCTTCCTCACTAGGAATAAAATTTCAACTAACAAATGATTGAAATTGATTTTGGAAATTTTTAGATGTGCTCTAAGATTTCTATGGGGAGGGCTGATTCTGTCATGTTTTATTTTCTCCTCAGTTTGTTGAATGAGTGAAAAAACATTTATATTGTGCTAAGGGATGAAGTGGGAGATGAATACTTAGAAGTAACTTTTTGAGGGGTTTAATTTGGGGACCAAGAATTGCAGTTTAGAAGCTTGGGATGTATTGGGGATAAAGTGGTGATACAATGTCTCCAAAACTATGTGTTCTAAAAAAATAAGAAAATAATTGACACTTTAATAAAAGAGGAAATTTAGACCAGAATCTAAGAAAGCTGTCATGTCCCTGAGAAGAGTGATTTGGGACTGAAACCAGGCAATGAATCTACATCCAGAGAAAAAGACTTTATTTCCCAAGAGATTCTGAGACCTGTGAGAGAAATGAGTCAGTGATGAAGTCAAGCAGAGGTAATCTGAGTCTAAACCTGCAGTTGACCCAATTCTAATAATAATTATGCTCTGCTATTCCATAACTGAGGTAAAATATCACCTACTTTTAAAATGGCTAACTAAATCTATTGTGACAGAATACAAGGATGAAAGTTTAGATGAGAAGAAAACAGGAAAATACTGATTGCCTTTTCCCTAGTGAATATTTACCACTATATACAGCAGGTAGTATTTTGCTCTATAACACGCTACCCTACAGTGTAATGATTTAAAAGATCATTAATTTATCTCACATTCCAAGGCTTGGTTGAAAAGTCCCTCCGTCAGGATCAGATTGGCTGATGCTGCTGAGCTTGCTCAGGCTTTTCCAGTCACTTGGCATGTTGTTGGTGAGATGACCTATGATGGCCTCACCCATGTTGGGCATTTAGAAGTCTCTTGGCAAAGGTACGAGTGCTCCTTCACATGGTTTCTCATCCTTCAACAGCCTAGCTTGGCCCATTCACCTGGTAGTGCCTGGGTTCCAAGCACAGCAAGAGGACAAGCCTTTCAAAGCCTCAGATTGTGTAATCTTTGCTAATGTCCCATTGGCCAAAGCTAGCCATTGGCCAAGCCAGATTCAAAGAGCAGACAAATAAACCTCTTTGTGGAACTGGAATTTATTGCCATTAAAAAAAATCTAATAAAACTAGATAGTAGGGTCAGTAAATAAATAAACCAGTAAGTCCTCAGAACTATAGAGAAAGGTTTGGGATATCAAGGACACAGTCCTTACCTATAGAAAGTATTCATTTCTAGATAGTGTTAGCAAAACAGTGCCTGAATATCCTTTAGTCCAAATTTAGCAAATGCTCTGTTTAGGGACTGCCATCGATTATGTTATCCCAAAGCCACTTTTGAAGATCGGAGTAGGACAGCAAGTACCATCTTGCAACAATCTTGAGGTGTCATGGATGTTTGGGATCCATCTATTCTTAATCTAAACAGGCAGGTACAACTACCTTAGATTATCTGAAAACCTAACCATAATGGGGAAAGAGGGTCTAACTTTTCTTTTCAAGGGCAGGGATTAAGAGCCAGGAGGTGCAAAGGATAGTTATGTGGGTCGCAATGACAGGTTAGTTGTTTGAGCTGGAATCAGGAAAATAAAGAATATGGACTCCTAGAAATAAGCAATAAAAATTAATATGACCTGGATAAAATGTTAGGGAACATTTAAAGAACCGATGGAAGTATTGTGATAGTCTCCTGAAGCAGTTTGAATTTTTTAAAAGATGATGAGCCAGCAAAGATTCTAAACTCAACTCTGCAACTAACCAGCTAGTTATGTGATTATGGATGAATTACTTTTTTTAGTTTCCTCATTGACAAAATGAGAGATTTTGACTGGATGATTTTTCCTAAGTTCTATCCAGCTCTAATACCTTCACAGAAGCTAGAAAAAGAAGCAAAGGATTGGCATATCTATGAAAGGAATGAGTCTATGTTAGTTAGGAAGAAGCCCTTTCAGAGAGTATTGGAACAAGTATTGAGGAAGATGGGACATCTCTAGAGTTTTGATAACATGAAAAATCCCTATCATGCATTCAACAAATATTAACTGAAGATCCACTATATGCCAAACAGAGTAGTCACTGAATGACAGCACCTTGCTCTTGCTCCTGCAGCTTCTTCCTGGATTTGTAAGCATATACAGCTTTATTATTCAACCATTTCTAATGAAGATTGGGATTGGGTTTGCCAAAAATGGGCAGACAGAGTTGCTGAGATAATTGCAGGCACAGATTACATCAGATAACTCCTTTGACCTTCAGTTTCTTTGTATGCAATATAAAAGGGCAGATTAGGAGAGAGAATCTAAGATGGCGGCATAGGTAAACACCTACACTGCTACCTCGCACAATTTCAAAACTACAACTAAAAGACAGAATGGACATCATCCAGAAGCAAAGGAAAGCTGGCTGAGAGGAAGTTCTACAGCTAGAAGGAAAGAGAGGGGCTCACAGAAACCCAGAAGAGCTGCAAAAAGCTGAGGTACAGAGACGCGCGCTCTGAGAGAGTGGGTGCCGGAGTACCTGGCTGGCTTTCTCTGGTGGGAAAGAAACAGAGATACCCAAAGGCATTGAGCCCCTTATCTTATGACACTAAACCCCAGATCCAGCCGAATTTCATACCGGGGGAGTTTGGACTGTGAAAAGGGAGAGGTGCACGGAAATTTAGAGGCTTCGCAAAAGATCAGAGGTCTGATGGCTGTGCACACGGCACTGTGGAGAGGACATATTGCTGATTGTGCCACTGGCTTTCACGAGTGGGCGGGAGACAGACTCTCCCAACTGTGCTTCTTCTGACTCCACTAAGCCCCTGTTTCGGGCAAAACCCTGGAGACCTAGATTCGTGTGGTCCTGGTGCACAGGGGAGCTGGAAAGGCAGCTGTTAGAGGTAAAGCGGGAGCGCGTGTGCGCGCACAAGGACCGCTCCAGCAATTACCCAGTCATGTGAGTCTCAGGGGCCATGGAGGGCGGGGCCGACTAGAAGGCAAGGCGGTCCCTTAAGCCCTGAGACTCCACCCATCCCAAGCTCAACAGAGGCTTCTTCGGTTTTTCAAGTCTGGTATCATAAGACTGAATTCAATACAGAAGTTTTTCCCTGGCATAGTGAAAATGCTGAGACAAGGGAAGGGATCACAAACAAAAGAAATGGAGGAAAAAAAAACCTGGATATAGAGTTCAAAACCACACTTATAAGGTTTTTCAAGAATATGCTAGAGAAGTTGGATAAAGTTAGCAAGAGCCAAGATGAGATGAAAAAGAACCAACTAGAGATGGAAAAGATCCAACTAGAGATGAAAAAGGACCAACTAGAGATGAAAAAGGACCAACTAGAAATTAAACATAGACTGACTGAAATAAAAAATATTATACAGAGTCATAACAGCAGACTAGAGGAAGGCAAGAATCAAGTCAACAATTTGAAATATAAAGAAGCAAAAAACACTCAACTGAAAAAGCAAGAAGAGAAAAGAATCCAAAAATGTGAAGATAATGTAAGGAGCCTCTGGGACAGCTTCAAGCGTACCAACATCAGAATTGTGGGAGTGCCAGAAGAGAGAGAGCAAGATACTGAAAACCTATTTAAAGAAATAATGACTGAAAACTTCCCACATCTGGTGAAAGAAACAGACTTACAAGTCCAGGAAGCACACAGAACCCCATATAAAAGGAATCCAAAGAGGACCACACAACGACACATCATAATTAAAATACCAAGAGCAAAACACAAAGAGAGAATATTAAAAGCAGCAGGAGAAAAACAGTTCATTACCTACAAGTGAGCACCCATACGCCTGTCAGATGATTTCTCAACAGAAACGATGCAGGCCAGACGGGAGTGGCAAGAAATATTCAACGTGATGAATAGCAAGAACCTACAACCAAGAATACTCTATCCAGCAAAGCTATCATTCAGAATTGAAGGGAAGATAAAGATCTTCACAGAGAAGAAAAAGCTAAAGGAGTTCATCAACTCCAAACCAGTGTTATATGAAATGCTGAAAGGTCCTCTTTTAGAAGAGGAAGAAGAAAAAGGTAAAAGCCAAAAAATTATGAACAACAAATACGTATCTATCAAGAAGTGAATCTAAAAATTAAGTGAATTAAAAATTTGATCAACAGAATAAACTGGTGAATATAATAGAATCAGGAGCACAGAAAGGGAGTGGACTGGTAATTCTCAGGGGGAAAGGGGTGAGGGGTGTACAGGGAGAGACTGGACAAAAATCATACACCTATGGATGAGATCAATGGGAGGGAGGGAAGGGTGCGAGCTGGTGGAGGTGTGCTATGGAGGGGAGAAAAGAGAAACAAATGTAATAATCTGAATAATAAAGATTTAATTAAAAAAATAAAAAAAATAAAAGGGCAGATTAGATCATCCATAGTTTCATTCAGCTCCAAAATTCTGATTGGCTGCCAAGGGATACTTAGGCTTTAGCTCAGCACCCCCACCTAGTGTATATGTGAACTTCAAAAATCTGCAGTAGTCTGCTACTGATGGGTGAGAGCCACTGAAGAGACTGAACATAACTGAAAACAGGCTTGAGAACCAAGGTAATAGAGCAACGGGTTAATGTTGATTACAACTCACACTGGCATTATGTTTACTGTGTGTCAGGAACTGTCCTAAGTGACTAACATTCACATAATTTTCACAAGAAATCTATGATAAAGATACTAATAATACCCTCACTTTGCAGATGAGAAAATGATACAGAAAGATAAAGTAACTTGCCTAGTAAGTGGCAGAGACAGA
The DNA here is from genome assembly GCA_004026805.1 of Lasiurus borealis. NCBI lineage: Eukaryota > Metazoa > Chordata > Mammalia > Chiroptera > Vespertilionidae > Lasiurus > Lasiurus borealis. The sequence continues at coordinate 32,605 of PVJN01009126.1, read as the reverse complement.
ATTCAAGCCCAGATAGTAGCCTACTAAATACAACCTCTTAACCATCACACTTTCCTGATTTCAAGCGAACAATTACAGAATACCTACCTTGTGCCAGGCACTGTTCAAAGTTTCTGCATTTTGTACCTCACTTAATCCTCTCAACAAAAATATAATGTGGGTACTAAAATACAATTTTTCAGATGAGAACACTTAGGACCAGAGAGATGAAATAACTTGTCTAAGCCCAAATAGTTGAGAAGTGATAGAGACTGTATTCAAACTTCAGTATTCTGCCAGAGTAAAAGGAGCAAACCAAAAGATGCAGCCAGGCTGCTTCCATCTCTCTAGATTTTTTTCTCCCACTTTCCCAAATGTCACTGCTTCATTATTCTTGGTACAGAAAAAAAATGATGTAAGCATCAAATGCCAGACATAGTTTTGTTGTGTGTGTGTGTGTTTTGTCAATTATCAGAAAAGTCAATTCCTAAATATTCAGAATTTGTTAATTCTGCTAATGGATAATGCATTGTATGCATTTTATAGGTCTCTCCTGCTTCTCATTTTGAAGCAATGTTGCCCTGTAAGTAATGAAGACATAAAGTGCCAGAGAAGTTTATCAGCTCTCCTTTAGGGATTGTCCATCATGGTTTCAATTATCACTTTTATGTGAATACCTCCTAGACTACATCTCCATGCCTCACCACTCTAATTGTCTGAGAAATGCATTTGCTCTCCATTGACATTATCCTCTCTCAGAAGGAACATTCAGGATTCATTTAGCCAACATTTAAAAGCATTTATTACATGCCCACCATATATGCAAAACCCTTAGGCTATTAGAACACTGGCACATGGGAATCTGATGGAAAGACAATCCTTACTTTCAAGTTTTACAAGATTCTGGTGGGAAAGATTGGTAATCAGTCCCTTAATACACATGGTAGGAGAAACCAAGATGGCAGCATAGGTAAACACCTGTATTTGCTGTCTCTCACAACTACATTAAAATTACAACTAGCCCAGTGGATGGAGCTTTGGCTTGCGGACTGAAAGGTTGCAGGTTCGATTCCAGTTGGGGGCATGTATCCTGGTTGGAGGGCACATCTCCACTGTGGGGCGTGCAGGAGGCGGCTGATCAATGTCTCTCTCTCATTGATGTTTCTGACTTTCTATCTCTCTCCCTTCCTCTCTTTAAAAAATCAATAAAATATATTTAAAAAAAATTACAACTAAAAGACAGAACAACTATTATCCAGAACTGCAAGAAAGCTGGCTGAATGGAAGTACTACAACTAGAGAGGTAAAGAAGAAAGCTCATTGAGATGGGTAGGAGGTACAGAACAGGCAGGCACCCGGTTGTGCTGCTTTTTAATTGGGAGGGAAATACAAGCTTCAGCTTACTCTGATCTCTAGTTCTGGGTGAGACTGGGTGACCTAGACACATATGTGGAAAAACTGGATTGGGGCAGGAATGCAGAGTTAGCTTTCTTCCAGACAGAAATGTGCAGAACTAGTGCAGGGCTGAATGGCAGCCATTGCTGTTTGTTCTGCCCTGGAGATTCCCTGAGACCCTGCCTACCCAATTTATAACCCCACCCAAGCTGTGGCCTTTGCATATGAATGGCATGTCCTTTCTCAGCCTAAAAACTGTCAAACAAGCTGCATCTGAGTCAGGGAGCCCCAAAGCTATCAAAAGAAGGCCTAAGCTGAGTACCAGCACCAGTCTGCCTTGCTTCACAGCTGGGCCGGGTCTGAGCACTTCTAACCCCACACAAAGAAGAGGAATCTGCAGATCTATCTGTAGCCCCTGCTGGGTGGTCCCAGGCAGTGGTTGACTTTGCACCTCCTTGGAGATCCAAGAGCCAGTGTATCCAGTGGTCAGTGAGAAAACATACCAGAATACAACTCTTCACATCCATAGTGACACACCCAAGGGGCAGACTCAGTGAGCACCAAAGCCCTACTGAAGCAAGTCCTGCCTCTCCTCCACAGCAGATCTTCCATTGTACACACAGCTGGTATTCACAGCCAATTGGCCTAGAGGTCAATTCCTTCCAATGATACCAAGAGCAATCAAGGCTCAACTACAACAAGACTGTGCACACAGCCCATGAAGGCGTGCACCTCAGGTGATTGGGGAGGCTGAGACACTAGACCCTATAGCACACCTACTACATAAGGCCACTCTATCAACTCAAGGAGACTTAGCAGCTACCAATACATAGAAACAAATACAGGGAAGCAGCCAAAATGCGGAGACAAAGAAACATGTCACAAATGAAAGAAATGGATGAAAGCAAAATACTGGATATAGAGTTCAAAACCACAGTTATAAGGTTACTCAAGAATCTTTTAGAAACCTCTGAGAAACTTAGTGAGACCTACAAGGAACTTAGTAAGAATGCCAAAAAATGGAAAAGGACTAGTCAGAAATTAAGCATACACTGACTGAAATACAGAATAATATACAGGGATTCCATAGTAGACTAGAGGTTTCCAAGAACCAAGTCAAAGATTTGAAATATGAGGAAGCAAAAAACACCAAACCAGAAAAGAAAAAAAATAAGAATAAAAAAAATATGAAGATAGTGTAAGGAGGCTCTGGGACAACTTTAAGCATACCAACATCTGACTTATGGGGATGCCAGAAGAAGAGCGAGAACAAGATATGGAAAACCTATTTGAAGAAATAATGACAAAAACTTCTCTTACCTGGTGAAAGAAATTGATCTACAAGTCCAGGAAGTGCAGAGAACCTCAAACAAGAGGAATCCAAAGAGGACCACACCAAGACACATCTTAATTAAAAGGCCAAGGGAAAAAAGAGAATATTATAATCAGCAAGATAAAAACAGTTATCTACAAGGGAGTACCCATATAACTGTCAGCTGATTTTTCAACAGAAACTATGCAGGCCAGAAGGGAGTGGCAAGAAATATTCAGTGATGAATAGCAAGAACCTATAACCAAGATTACTCTACTCAGCAAAACTATCATTTAGAATTGAAAGTCAGATAAAGAGCTTCACATACAAGAAAAAAAGCCAAAGGAGTTCATCACCACCAATCCAGGATTATATGAAGTGCTGAAGGGTATTCTTAAGAAGAGGAGGAAGAAGGAAAAGGTAAAGACAAAAAATTATGAACTACAAAGCAAAGTAACAACAAATACATATCTATTAACAAGGGAATCTAAAAATTGAATGAATAAAATATCAAATGAACAGAATAAATTGGTAAATGTAATAGAATCAGGGGCATGGAAATAAAGTGGACTGATAATTCTTGGGGGGGAAAGGGATGGGGGTGAGGGAAGAGATTGGACAGTGGAGTGGTGTGGGCCTGGAATGGGATGGCAACCAGGTTGAGGTGAGCTATGGAGGGAGAAGGGAAAGAGGAACATCTATAATAATCTGAACAGTAAAGTTAAAAAAAAAAACTACATAGTAATAAAGGCTATGATGGACATGTTTTGGTATATTCAGTGACATTTAATCCAGTCTTAGAGAGATAAGAGTAGGATCTGGTTAGGTTCCTTAGACAAGTGAGTCCCAAAACTGAAATTAGCGTCATTCTTGCCAAATTGTCTTCTTAATTATACTCTATTGTACTGTCAATTTTAGTTCCCCAGGCTTCAAACTCAGCCACTGTGTACTTTTTTTCTTGTTCACAAATACACTGTCGAAATTAATGATCATGCTCAGTCAATTCTTCCTCCTCATTATCTCTTCCATTCTTTATATTTCCCCACTCTAGTTCAATCTCCTATCTTGTCAACCTGGGACTATTACAAAAATTTATCATCTTAACCTTAACAATTCTCTCCTTTCTCATTTTCCCTGCACCATACCCCAGATTCATTTGCCTAGCATACTTTTCTGCTCAAAAAGGTCAGTTAGTGCCCAAAAGATAAAGACCAATCTCCTTGTCCTGGCAGCATTCTACCTCGAGATTTCTCCTTCCTTTCCATCTAAAACTCCCACAACTCCTTTGTAAGAGCCTCTGCCTTCAATCTAATGACACCTATATCCCTCTAACCTGCCTGTCATATCTGTGTTGACTTTTCCTTAGCCTTCAATTCCTTTAAAAAAAAAAACACACCAAAAACATATCTATACTAATAAAAGAGTAACACGCTAATTGACTGTACCTTCACAATGCCCACCAGACAATCAGGAATGAGTAAGCAAATTAATCCAACAAATATGGCAGGTTAATTTGCATACACAAGCATTGAGCAGCTGGGGGTGGGGTGGGACACTTGCATTGTCTCCATGGTGATGACACAGGTGTGCCACACCACTCCAGCCACTCTAGGCTTCTGGCAGCATGGGAAGGCAAAAAGGTGGCTCCAGTCAGAGCAAAGGTGGTGCTGGAAGCCAGGAGAAGGAAAGCCCATTCTTGCATGAATCTTCATGCATTACTCTAGTGTGTGTATATACATAAAATTCCTGCACTGGGAGTAGAGGGGTATCGGGGGAGTTCCCTTAGCCCAGACTGTGCCCTCTCCCAGTCCAGGACCCCTCAGGGGAGAAGGCCTTCGCAGGCACTCAGACATTCCTCTCACAGTCTGGGACCCCTGGCTCCTTCCTGCCCGCCTGCTCACTGCTTCTTACTGCTCTGCTCGCTACTCCTTACATCTGCTGTGGAGGCAGAAGAGGCTCCCGCCACAGCAACTGTGCTTGCCAGCCATGAGCAGGGCTTCTGGCTGAGCGGCACTCCTGCTGTGAGAGCACACTGACTACCAGGGGGCAGCTCTTTCACTGAGCATCTGCCTCCTAGTGGTCAGTGTGCATCATTGCAACTGGTCGTTCTGGTTGTTCTGTGGTAATGGTCACTTAGGCATTTATTTTTTAAAAAATATATTGTATTGATTATTTACAGAAAAGAAGGGAGAGGGATAGAGAGAAATATCGATGAGAGAGAAACATCAATCAGCTGCCTCCTGCACACCCCCTACTGGGGATGTGCCTGCAACCAAGGTACATGCCCTCAACTGGAATGAAACCTGGGACCTTTCAGTCCCCAGGCCGACGCTCTATCCACTGAGCCAAATTGGGTAGTAGCACTTAAGCATTTATTATATAGATATCCTATCTCTCCTTTTAAAATTGAATTTATTGAGGTGACACTGGTTAATGAAAGTATATAGGCTTCAGGTGCACAATTCTGCAACACATCATCTGTACACTATATTGTATGTTCACCATTCCAAGACAAGTCTCTGTCCATCATCACATATCCCTTCTACTTCCTACTCCTCCCTTCCCTGGCAATCACCATACTGTCATTCATGTCCATGACTTCTTTTTCTTTTTCTTCTTTTTGCTCAATCACCCCTACTACCCCCACTCCATCTTCTCACACCAATGTCTGCCTGCTCTATATCTATGAATCTATCTATTTTACTTATTAATTCATTTTGTTTACTAAATTCCACATGAAATCTTATGGTACTTGTCTTTCTCTGACTGGCTTATTTCATTTAGCATAATGCCCTCCACGCCCATACATGCCGTTGCAAAGGGTAAGATTACATTCTTTTCAATGAAATACTACCCTGCCATAAAAAAAGAAGGACATCTTATCCTTTGTAACAGCTTGGATGAACCTGAAGAACATTATCCTATCACTCCTCTAAGAGCCATTATGGTCTCTTTTCCTTAAAAAACTACAGAATTTATTGTTTAAACTGGCCATTTGACAATTAAAATGTTTTGCATTTTGTTTAGTCAAATGTATGAAGGTATAATTTACATGCAATTACAAACTATGTACCAATATAACCATCACCAGATCAAGACATAAAATAGTCCCATCAACCCCAACATTTCCTTCTGCCCTTTTGCACATAGTGTTCCCCACCCCTAGTCCAAGGCAACCACTGATTTTCTTCATTACTATAGAATAATTTTTTTCTTTTCTAGAATTTCATGCAAAGGAAAACATGGCGTATGCATTCCTATCTGAGTCTGGATTTTTTCACTCAGCATAATGGTTTTAAAAACTCATTCATATTGTTACATTTGTGTTTGTTCTGTTTTATTATTGCGTTGTGCTTTTTATTTAATTTTGTACTGGTTTCAGTTGTACAATATTATTTGCTTATTCATTCACCTGTTGATTTCAGATTTTGGCTTTTATGAACACTGTGTAAAAGTCTGTGTGTGACTATATGTTTTAATTTATCTTGAAAAGATACCTGTGAGTGTAATTACATGGTTGAATGATGTGGGTCTCCTATCTTTATACAATTTGCCAAACTGTTTCCAAAGTAGTTATATCATTTTACATTTCCACCAGCCATGTGTGAGTGTCCGTTGCTCTTTCTTTTTCTAACTCTTGTTTATTCTAAATACTTTGCATTTCTACATTGTAAATGGTATTGCTTTTTAATTTCACTTTCCAATAGTTCATTGTTAGTATATAAAAATACAGCTGATTTTTCTACATTGACTTTACTAAACTCCCTTATTGGTTCTAGAAGATTTTTTTTTATTGTGTTACATGTATACATATCTCCTCATTGCCGCCCCCCATCCCAGGCATACCTGGTTATGTTCATTGCTTCATTGGTTATGCTTATATGTATGCATACAAGTCCCTTGGTTGAATTTCTTATCTACCCCACCTCTCCTTAACCTTCCTGCTGTAATTTGATAGTCTGTTTGATGCTCCACTGCTTCTGTATCTATTCTTTTGTTCATCAGTTTATAATGTTCATATATATTATATATATATACATATATATGCCTATATATACATATATATGCACACACATCTGTATATATACATACACACACAAACATATATATATATATATATATATATATATATATATATATATATAGTTGATTTTTCACAGAGAGGAAGGGAGAGGAATAGAAAGTTAAAAACATCAATAAGAGAGAGACATCGATCAGCCACCTCCTGCACACCCACTACTGGGGATGTGCCCACAACCAATGTACATGCCCCTGACCAGAATCGAACCTGGGACCTTTCAGTCCACAAGCAGATGCTCTATCCACCGAGCCAAACCGGTTTTGACTATAATGTTCTTTATTATCCACAAATGAATGAGATCATGTGGTGTTTCTCCCACATTGACTGGCGTGTTTCACTTAGCATAAGGCTCTCCAATTCCATCCAGGTTGCTGCAAATGGTAAGAATTCCTTCTTTTTAATGGCAGCATAGAATTCCATTGTGTAGATGTACCACAGTTTTCTGATCCACTCATCTGCTGACGGGCACCTAGGCTGTTTCCAAATTGTAACTATTGTAAATTGTGCTGCTATGAACATAGGGGTGCATAAATCCTTTCTGATTGGTGTTCCTAGTTTCTTAGGATATACTCCTAAGAGTAGGATTGCTACGTCAAATGGGAGATCCATTTTTAGTTTTTTGAGGAAACTCCATACTGTTCTCCACAGTGGCTGCAACAGTCTGTATTCCCACCAGCAGTGCACAGCGGTTCCTTTTTCTCCACATTCTCGCCAACACTTGTCATTTGTTGAATTGTTGATGATTGCCATTCTGACAGGTGTAAGATGGCATTGCATTGTCATTTTGATTTGCATCTCTCGAATAATTAGTGACTTTGAACATGTTTTCAGGTATCTCTTGGCCTTACTTCTGTCGTCTTTCGAAAAGGTTTTGCTTAGGCTTGTTGCCCATTTTTTTATTGGATCGTTTATCTTCCTTTTATTAAGTTGTATAAGTTGGCTGTAGATGTTGGAGAATAAACCTTTATCAGTGATAACATTTGCAAATATGTTCTCCCATACAGTGGTCTTTCTTGTTGTTTTGTTGATGGTTTCTTTTGCTGTGCAAAAGCTTTTTATTTTGATGTAGTCCCATTTGTTTATTTTCTCTTTAGGTTCCATTGCCCTTGGAGCAGCATCAGTGAAGAAGTTCTTTTGGCATATGTCTGAGATTTTTCTGCCTGTAGATGCCTCTAGTATTTTTATGGTTTCCCTTCTAATGTTTAAGTCCTGTATCCATTTTGAGTTTATTTTTGTACTTGGTGTAAGTTGGTGGCCCAGTTTCATTTTTTTTTGCATGTATCTGTCCAATTATCCCAACACCATTTATTGAGAGGCTGTCTTGGCTCCATTGTATGTTCATGCATCCTTTGTCAAATATTAGTTGAGCATCGTGGTTTGGGTGGATATCTGGATTCTCAATTCTATTCCATTGGTCTATATGTCTGTTCTTTTGCCAGCACCAGTCTCTTTTGAGAACAGTTGCTTTGTAATATAGCTTGAAATCTGGTATTGAGATATCACCTACTTTTTGCTTCTTTCTCAGGATTGCTGTGGCTATTCGCAGTCATTTTTTGTTGTTGTTCCAGATGAATCTTTGAAGAATTCTTTCTAGGTCTGTGAAATATGTCATTGGTATTTTAATGGGTAGTACATTAAATCTATAGATTGCTTTGGGTAGCATGGACATTTTAATGATATTGATTCTCCCAATCCATGAGCATGGTATGCTCTTTCATCTGTTTGCATCTGCATCTTCCTCTTTCTATTTTTTCAGTGTCCTGTAGTTTTCTCTATATAGGTCTTTTACCTCCTTAGTTAGGTTTATTCCTAGGTATCTTAATTTTTTTGGTGCGATGGTAAATGGGATTGCTTTTTATTCTCTCTTTTTGTAATTTCACTATTAGTGTATAGAAATGCCAAAGATTTTCTTTTTTCTTTTTTAAAAAATATATTTTATTGATTTTTTTACAGAGAAGATTTCTTGGCATTAATTTTATATCCTGCTACATTGCTGAATTCATTTATTAAGTCAATTAGTTTTGGGATGAAGTCCTTCAGGTTTTTTATATACAATATCATGTCATCTGCAAATAAGGACAGCTTAATTCTTCTTTTTCAATTTGGAACCTTTTATTTATTCTTGTCTAATTGCAATGTCTAATACTTCCAGTTCTATGTTGAACAGGAGTGGTGAGAGAGGGCATCCCTATATTATTCCTGTTCTTAGGAGAAATGGTTTTAGATTTGGCACATTGAGTATGATGTAAGATGTCAGTTTATCATATATGGCTTTTATGATGTTGAGGTATGATCCTTCTATTCCCACCTTGATGAGAGTTTTTATCAAGAAAGGGTGTTGAATTTGTCAAATGCCTTTTCTGTATCAATTGATATGACTATGTGATTTTTATCTCTCAATTTGTTTTTGTAATGCATCACCTTTATTGATTTGATGATATCATACCATCCTTGCATTCCTAGAATAAATCCTACTTGGTCATGGTGTAGGATCTTTCTAATGTATTGCTGGATCAGATTTGCTAGAATTTTGTTGAGGATTTTGGCATCAATGTTCATGAGAGATATTGGCCTATAATTCTCTTTCATTGTGTTGTCTTTATCTGGTTTTGGTATTAGGGTGATGCTGGCTTCTTAGAAGATGTTTGGAAGTGTTCCTTCTTCTTGAATATTTTTAAATAGCCTGAGGAGGATAGGTTTTAATTCTTCCTTGAATGTTTGGTAACGCTCTCCTGTATAGCCATTTGGTCCCGGGCTTTTGTTTGCTGGGAGCTTTTTGATGATTTCTTCAATGTCTTCCATAGTTATTGGCCTATTGAAACGTTTAGATTCTTCCCAGTTGAGTTTTGGAAGGTAATATTTTTCAAGGAATATGTCCATTTCCTTCAGGTTGTCCAATTTGTTGGAATAGAGTTGGTCATCATATTTTTTAACAATCCTTTGTATTTCAGCGGGGTCTCTTGTTATTTCTCCTCTTTCATTTCTGGTTTTGTTTATTTGGGTCTTCTCTCTTCACTTCTTGGTGAGCCTGGCTTGTTTATTCTTTCAAAGAACAAGCTCTTGGTTTTGTTGATCTTTTGAATTGTTTCTTTGTTCTCCAGGTTATTTATCTGTGCTCTGATCTTTACTATTTCTTTCCTCTGCTTATTTTGGGCTTTTCTTGTTGCCCTCTTCCTAGCTCTTTGAGTTGTAGCGTTAGAAAATTTATTACCATTGTTTCCTGCTTTTTTTTTTTTGCAGTAGGCTTTTAGGGCTATGACTTTTCCTCTCAAGACTGCTTTCATTGTGTCCCATAAATTTTGATTGTTGTGTTGTCATTGTCATTTGTTGATATGATGTTTTATATTTCTTCCTTGATCTCTCTGGTTACCCAGTTGTTGTTTAATAGTATGCTGTGTAGTCTCCATGTGTTTGGTTTCTTTGAAATGTTTTTATTGTAGTTGATTTCCAGTTTTATGCCACTGTGATCTGAGAAAATGCTTGATTTGATTTCTATCTTCTTGAATTTGAAGAGACTTTTCCTATGAGTCAACATACGGTCTATCTTTGAAATTGACCCATGTGCATTGGAGAAGACTGTATATTCTGTGGCTTTGGGGTGAAATGTTCTGAAGATGTTAATTAATTCCATCTGGTCTAGTGAGTCATTTAGGATTGATGTTTCTTTGCTGATTTTTTCTTTAGAGGATTTGTCCAGTGGTGACAGTGGGGTATTAAAGTCTCCTACTATGATTGTATTGCTGTCATTCTCTTCATTAATATCCTCCAGGAGTTTTTTTTTAATGTATTTAGGTGCTCCTATATTGGTGTGTATATGTTTAGCAGAGTTATTTTTTCTTATTGGGTTTTTCCTTTTAGTATTGTAAGGGTCGAAACGCTCGCCGCTCAATGGAAGGCTCCAAGAGATGTTCTCATGCAAAAAGCAAAGGGTTTATTCACCAAGCATGCTGGGGCTCTCAACGTACTCAGAAAGCAGAGCAGAGGCTGAGAGCCCTGAACCAAGTTACAGGGTATTTTTATAGTATTACGATAACAGGATGTGGCTGGCAGTTATTGGTTATCTCTGGGTTAATCTCTTGAGACATCTGGGCCTTGTCTACTTCCGCAATTTGGCTACAGGCTGTCTTCACCACACACGCTAACAACCTGCACCTAGGTTACACTAACAACCTGCACCTGGGTTACAGCACTCTGGAAATTTCCACTCTATTCTTAACTTTGAGAATTTTAACTCTTCAGTATTATGAAGTGGCCTTTTTTATCTCTTGTTATGTCCTGCACTTTGAGATCTAATTTGTCAGATATAAGTATTGCAACTGCAGCTGTTTTTTCATTTTCATTTGCCTGGAATACCATCTTCTATCCCTTCACTCTCAATCTGTGTGCATCTCTTTTTCTGAGGTGGGTTTCTTGTAGACAGTAGATATATGGATCATGTTTTCTTATCCCATCAGTTACCCTATGTCTTTTGTTTGAAGCATTTAATCTGTTTCCATTTAATGTTGTTATTCATAGGTACTTATGTCGCCATTTTTAGTCTTTATCCCTGAGTTCCTTTTTTGCTTCCTTTTTTTTTTTTTTTTTTTTTACAGTAGACCTTTAACATTTCTTGCATTGTTAGTTTGGTGGTAATATATTCCCTTAGTCCTTTTTTGTCTGTGAAGCTTCTGATTTCACCTTCAATTTTGATTGAAAGCCTTACATGGTACAGTGTTCTTGGATTCAGACCCTTCCTTTGCATGACTTTGTATATTTCATTCCATTCTCTTCTGTCCTGATGAGTTTCTTTTGAGAAATCAGTTGCTAGTCTTATGGGGGTTCCTTTGTAGGTTACTTTCTGTTTGTCTCTGGCCGCTTTTAAGATTCTTACTTTGTCACTGGTGTTTGCCAATTTAATTATAATGTGCCTTAGTGTTGGTTTTTGGGGGGTTCATTTTGCCTAGGACTCTGTGAGCTTTTTGGATTTGTATGGGTTTTTTCTTTTCAATATTAGGGAAGTTTTCTGTTATTATTTCTTCCAACAGGTTTTCTATTCCTTGTTCAGTTTCCATTCTTTCTGGAACCCCAATTATGCAGATGTTGTTTTGTTTCATGTTATCCCAAAGTTCCCTTAGGCTCTCCTCTTGCTTTTTAATTTTTTTTCTAAAAGCTTCTGTACTTGGGTATTATTTTCTTCCTTGTCTTCTAGCTCACTGATGCGGTCCTCTGCTTCTTCTAATCTACTTTTAATGTTTCTATTGAGTTCTTAATAGCAGTGATGTCATTTTTCATTTCTTCTTGATTATTCTTCTTTCTTCTTGCTGCTTCTTCATTTCCTCTTGACTCTTACTCATATTGTCGATTTTGTCTTCCATTCTTTTCAGCCATCTTATAATAATTTCTCTGAACTCTTTCTCTGGCAGGCTTATTTCTACTTCTATTTCATTTACTTCCTTTTCTGGTGATACCTGCCTTTCTGTCATATGTGGGCTGTTTTTTTCGTCTGCCCATGGTCTTTCTTCTCTGGGTGTCTGGTTATGCAGTTCTCTCTCCTACATTGATTCAAAGGCACAAACTACAACATGACCAGGTACAACACACAAGGCACTGAACAGAAATGTATTCATGATTTAATAACCACAAATAAGGTGATAACCATTGAAAGAAAATTAGGGGTAAGTATGAAAGAAGAAGAGAAAAATGAAGAAAAAAGAAAAGAAAGAAGTGCCAAAATCAAGTTAGGAGAAGGGAGAAAATAAATAAATAAAAAATAAAATAAAATAAAAAATAAAAAGAAGAAGAAAAGAGAAAGAGAAAAAAGTCAGAGAGAAAAGAAAGAGAATAAGAGAGAAAAGGGGAACAAATTATAGAGGTGAGGAGAAAACTCTAATAGAACAGACACTAATCCCAACAAATGCTGGCAACATGTACCTGGAGATTAATACGAACTACAAATAACAACTAATATCCAGGGAGGTGAGGGAAAAGAGAGGTAAAAAACAAACCAAAACAAAGCAAACAAAGAGCACAATAAAACAAGTAGAATAATAAAAACCGTCTCACAAAAAAAATACAAAAAAATTGATATAATCACCTTTCAGCCAAACAGCAACAAAAGGACAGAGAAAAACAACTTTTTGGATAGCGAAGACAAGATGAGAGAGGTTGGTATGAACTTGAAGTAGGGGATTTGAAATTAGATGTATAAGTGGGGTGAAATTTTAACCAGGTAATGAGAAAGAATAGGGAGAATCTAAGGTTGGAAAAGGGAAAGAGAAACAAGACAATAAAGTAGTGAAAGTTAGGAGTATAGTGTTGACATAAAGGTAGAGTTGAGATGGAATAAAATTATGCTAAAGGAAAGATGAAAATAGAGTGTAGAACTCTAATCTGAAAGTAAAATAAAAACAAAACAAAACAAAATGATGCTTGTTTTTTTTTCTTTCAAAAAGGTAAAATAGTAGTGGTAATAATATTAGTTGAAAACAAAAATGTAATAATTAAAAAGGTAAAATCAATTGAACAGAAATGAAAAAAATAGTTTCTTAATCAAAATATGCATAAAATAAATAGAATGGACAGTAGTGGAGGTCATTCACTTCCACTATTGTTCTGCTTGGCACTCCTGTTTCCCAGTCGGGAGGGTATTGCAATTCCTTGTGTTCCACTGCTGAAGTGTTTCTTAATCTCTTTAATCTTTTGTGGTTATGCTAGAGTCAATTTGTGAGTCATCCACTGGGTGGCAATGTTTTGGAATTGACCTCTGAGACTAAGCACAGGACCTCTCTAGCCTGTGCTTAGATCCTGCTACTCTGTGGTTCTAAATACCGGTTTGTGGGGATTCGAGCAGCGGGGACACTGTAATAACTCCCAGGCTGTCCTTCTGCCTCAGATCAAAATGAGTTGTTTTCTAGAGCTCCCCTCTCTTATTAGCTCTGAGAGTCCCCTTCCACATTTAGGGATCACACTCTGCCCCACATCCGTGGACCTCTCAGAAGCAGCTTTCCCCAAGTCCGGTTTCCACAGTGTGAGCGTCTCTGTTCTGCGGGATAGGAGATCTCACCTTATCACAGGTGAAATATTACCTTTCCGTTTGGCATGTGGAGCTCCTCTGAGTCTGGGTGTCTGTGCCAATTGGAGAGTGGTGTTCTGGGCCCCCCAGCTGTTTGGTAGGTGGTGCAGCTGTAGCTTTTCAGACTGCTGTAGACATCCACTTCCCCCTGCAAGATGGAAGGATCTCCATGTTTGCGCTGGTGACTCCAGCAGACAAAAACCCCATGGCAGTGGGGCTGCCTGGTCAGAGAAGTACCATCCACCAGTCCTCCACCTTCTCCTGGAGGATAACTGACTCTTAACTTGCCAACAAACACTCCCAGTGTGACTCTCAGCTGCTCTCTCTCCATCTGCCCAGAAACAAGGCTCTAGACACGTCCATCTATTCCGCCACCATTGTTTCTCCAACCTGGTTCTAGAAGATTTAATATATTCCATAGGCATTCTGTATATATGATTTTGACATTTCTAGAAAAATGACAGTTTATATCTTTCTTTTAAACTTATTTACATTTTTGCCCTTATTACACTTATTAAGATCTCTAATACAATCCTATATAAGAAAAGGCTAATATGCAAATTGATCAAATGGATGAACAACTGGTCACCATGATGCCCACTGACTACCAAGAGGCAGAGACTCAATGCATGAGCTGCCCTCTGGTGGTCAGTGTGCCCCCACAAGGGGGAGACCCAGGATCATGGCTGGCAAGGGCTCTGGACTACAAGAGGGTGCAGGCCAAGCTGAAGGACTCCCCCGCAGTGCACGAATTTCATGCACCAGGCCTTTAGTGTTGAATAAAAGTATTGAAGAATGGACATCCTTGCCTTGTTCTTAATTTTAGATACAAAACTTTCTGCCCTTGAAATATTGGTACATACTTTATTGCTGAAATGTATCATGTTGAGAAGATAAGTTCCCTTCTACTACAATTTTGCTAAGAATTTTTTTAATCATGAATGGATGTTGATTTTTTGTCAACTATTCTTTCTAAATCTAGTAAGATTATCATAGGATTTGACTCATTTATTCTTTTAGTTCCTGAATTGAATTGATTGATTTTTTTCCTTTGAAGCTAATCTTGTATTACTGAACTAAACTATACTTTGGCATATAGTATTATTCTTCTAATATACTACAGAATATGTTTGCTAATAATTTGTAAAGGATATTTGCAAATGCCAGTATGTTCATTGGGATGTTGGTTAGTAATTTCTTTTCTTATAAAGTCTTGGAATCATTTTGATAATAGGTAATGCTCAACTCATAACATGAACTGGAAAATGTCCTTTTCTCTCGACAGACTGTGCATCATTGACATTTTAAAAACGTGTTTGGTAAAGATTGTTAGTAAAGTCACCTGAGCCTAGAATTTTCTTTGTAAAGGGATAATTACAAATTCAATTACTTTAATGGGTATAGAACTATGCAGATTTTCTGTTTCTTCTTGTGTAAGTTTTGATAGCTTTTCTTCTTTCACTTCTAGAATTTTTATTTGGTTCTTTTCTACTTTCTTTTTCTCCACTGAGATTCTATGCCCCCCTCCCCCCCACACACTTCTTCATTCATTATTGATATATTTTCCATTTGAACATATTCATAATATTTTGGAAGCCACCCATTGCCTTCACAAGCAGAAAGGTGTGGACACAGAATCCAGAAGGCTGGTCAACCTTAAAGCTCTGAGAGGTCAGAGCCAACCACCCACTGTCCAGTTGAGACAATGCTAGCTAAAGCAATGTCCACCTTTTAGTTTTATGTAAATTCTTGCTGATTAGCTATTATTGGAATTGCCTGCCTAAAGGATATGGATGTATCCTATAGTCTTAATAAAGGGGATAGCAAGGCCAGAGCGGGGTGGGGTCCTTTGCCTTGAGTTGGGTTCCTGCCTGGCCCCCAATATTACCAAATTAATATTTTCTAGTCTCTTTCATTTACGTGTGGCCTCCTCCAGAGCCAGAACCTTGAACCTGAACCCTGAACCATGTGGGACATTGCGGGGGGACACTCCCAACTGGCAGCCCAAAGAGGGACACTTGCAATTAGCAGCCCAAGGAGATTCTTTAAAGTTTAATTCCAACTTCTGATTATCTTGGGGTTGGTTTATTTTGATTCCCTTTTGTCTTGTTTGTGGGTCACACCAATTTCTCCACATGACTAGTAATTTTTAATTAAATTTACATTTTAACTGAACATTTTGGAAAATGAATTCTGTTATTTTTTTCCAAAGATTGATGAATTTTGTTCTAACAACCAGTTAACTTGACTGAAATAAACTCTAAATTCTGTTTCCACTATGATGGGTAGCATTTATGTTAAAGTTCCAACTATGTATTGCTTTTGCTTGGTCCCTTGTATCTCTCCACACAATACATGTGTAGTTTTAGTGAAAGATTTGGGTGGAGTTCATAAACAGATTTTATTGCTCCCAAGTGGCTTCCACTTTTCTATGATTTACCCCATCACTGTTAACTCTTGCAGCATTAATTTTAACCTCTGATATCTTAGGCCAGTAAAAATGCAGCTTTCTGCTTGGGTTCTAGTTGCCCTTCCCAGCATGAAATGAAGTGTGTACTCAAGTGGAAAGGTGCAGAAAGAACATCTCATCCACTGTAGTTTACTTCTTTCAAGGTTGATTCTCTGTTCTACTGGTTTTTGATGCTCCCTTAAAGTTGTTCAGTATATTTTCCCAAAAATTTGTACATATTAGCCATGGGAGGGATCATCTGATACAAGTTTCCATACTACAAACAGAATTGGAACTGCTGAGGGTTTTTTTTTTAATGACACCTACCAGATAAGAGAAAGCTAGCAGAGTTCATCTTTACCAAGCCAGGATTATCAATAAATGTTAGGTACCAACATGGTGGCTGGCAGGACGGGAGTGAGGGAGAGTGTGAATGAAGTGAGGGAGTGAGAAGGCTAGTGTGTGGACGTGTGTGTGTGTGTGTGTGTGTGTGTGTGTGTGTGTGTGTGAGACAGTCCTATCTCGAGGGAGTCTCAGAGATGGGAGGTTAGAGCTCTCCTAGACAAAGAGCCACGTTATCACCTCAGGCACTCTCCTGGCACAGCTCTGGCTCAGAGACCATGCCATTTTGAAGGGTTTACAAGGTCCTCCTTGACAGGAGACTGTGGGAACTACATCAGCTAGGCATTCAGTCTCATCACTCCCCTACAACTAAATGAATCAGAAATAGAACAGGAAAAAATGCCCAGAGGAAGTAGCAGGAAGAAAATAATAAAGTTCAGAGTGGAAATAAAAGACATAGAGTTTAAACAAACAGTACAAAAGATCAATGAATCCGAGAGCTCGTTTTTTGAAAAAATAAACAAGATAGATGAACTTCTCACCAGATTTATCAGGAAACAAAAAGAGAGGACCAAATAAATAAAATCAGAAATGAAAGAGGCAATGTAGCAATGGACACCACAGAAATACGAAGGGTTGTAAGCAAATACCATGAACAACTATATGCCAACAAATTGGACAACCTGGGTGAAATGGACAAATTTTTAGAAACAAGAAATCTTCTAAAACTCAATCAGGAAGAATAAAAAAAAAAAACAATAAGTAAGCCAATAACAACAGATGAAATTGAAGTAGTAATTTAAAAACTTCCAGCAAACAAAAGTTCTGGTCCGGATGGATTTACAGGAGAATTTTATTAAACATTCAAAGAAGAAACTAACACTTATCCTCCTCAAACTGTTCCAAAATATTCAATAGGAAACAACACTTCCAAGCTCTTTTTACAAATCTGGCATTATCCTAATTCCAGGTAAAGATACTACAAAGAAAGGAAATTATAGGCCAATATTCCTGATGAACACAGATACTAAAATCCTCAACAAAATATTAGCAAATTGGATCCAACAATATATTATAAAGATCATACACCATAATCAAGTGGGATTTATTCCAGGGATGCATGGCTAGTATCTGGTAAATATTCACAAAACAATAAATGTGATACATCAGATAAACAAATGAAAGATAAAAACCACATGATCATATCAATAGATGCAGAAAAAGCATTTGACAAAATCCAGCACTTTTTCTTGATAAATACTCTCAGTATATTGTACAATTACCCCAAACAAAATTACAAACTAATTCTTTGAATGTTTGGCAGCAATTTAAAAAAGGAAATGAAGGATTTAATCCCTTTCAGGGGAATTAAGGCACTGGGAAGACACTTGAGCATTCTATATTGGCCCCTCTTACCTTTTTTGCCATGAGGGACCCTCTTCTCACAATCCAATTGCCCTCAGCTGTTGCCTGAGCTTTCTATTCATGCTGAGGTTGAAGCTTTGAGGTGGATGGTATAATGGATCTGTCTCTCGCCTAATGGTGTGAGCTGGGACCTCTCTAGAGAAGGAACCTCAATTCCCCGAGATATGTGATCAGTGCTGGGGCCCCACCAGCTGGCGAAGGATCCTAAGGCAGATTCTGGGCATGGAAACCACAGGGGCATAGGCTACCAGAACTGAATCTCACAATATCCTGCTTGGCCCGGAGGATGAATGGTTAGCCAGAGATGGGTAAGATTCTTAAAAGACCTTCCCTTCCTATTTCTACCTAATTTTATATTTAATTTTCTACCCAATTCTCTTGACAGCCTTCAGGGTGCAGGGGCTCTCTTTATGTATCTTTCTAGTTTTTGGTGGCTCAATCACCACCTTGGCCAGTGCAGAAGACTCTAGCACTCTGACTGACAGTCTATGATAACAATTCTCCTCTTCAAAACTGTGGACCCTTGTAATCATATAAAGGTAAATTGAGGGAGTTCTCATCTTCTGTAGTTTCTTCCTGCTGTGAAGGGGCATTGTCTTACTAATCCCCAGGTCCAGAGATTCTTGCTCTCTACTAAAGGAAAAAGGATGTCAAGAATGGAGGGAGGCCATTATGCGAGGGGGGAGAATTGCTGTCTTCAGAAATGGCATACTCAGTGTCTAGAGGATGTCACTGCTGAACAAGTGAAGCTGGAAGACTGCTTCATATTTCAAGAGGTGGTGCAGATGGGCTTCCAAAGTGGGACCTATTGTGTAGACAAGAAATCAAGTATTTAGTGAGGCATATGCCTACTAGTGCAGGAGGAATTGTAATGAAATCAGAAACTGAGGAACCCAAGATGGCGGCATAGGTAAACACCTACACTGCTGCCTCACACAACAATTTCAAAACTACAACTAAAAGACAGAACGGACATCATCCAGAACCACAGGAAAGCTGGCTGAGTGGATATTCTACAACTAGAAGGAAAGAGAGGGGCTCACAGAGACCCAGAGGAGCTAAAAAAGCTGAAGTGCAGAGACACAAGTGTGGAGAGAGCGGGTGCCTGAGAACCTGGCTGGCTTTCTCTGGTGGGAGGGAGACGAAGACTCTCAAATGCATTGAACCCCTTATCCTACGACACTAAACTCCAGATCCAGCCAAAACTTATACGGGTGGAGTTTGGACTGTGAAAAGGGAGAGGTGCGCGGAAATTTAGGGGAGTCACAAAAGATCAGAAGTCTAGTGACATGCACAGCACTGCACGCAGAGTACCAACTGCTGATTGTGCCACTGGCTTTCACGAGTGGGTGGGAGACAGACCCTCCCAACTATGCCACTTCTAACTTCACTAAACCCCAGTTTCAGGTGAAACTCTGGGGACCCAGACTCATATGGTCCCAGAATGCAGGGGAGCCAGAGGGGCAGCAGTCCAGAGGCACTGCCAGGGCAGTCACGCACACACACAGGGACTGCTCCAGCCACTACCCAGTCACGTGAGAGGGGCCATGAAGGGCAGGGCCAACTGGAAGGCAAGGTGGTCCCTTAAACCCCCAGACTCCACCAATCCCCAACTCAACAGAGAGACTTTTGCAGTTTTGCAAGTCTGGTATCATAAGGCTGAATCCAACACAGAAGTGCTCCTGGCATAGTAAAAATGCCAAGACAAGGGAAGGGATCACAAACAAAGGAAATGGAGGAAAACAAATGACTGGATATAGAGTTCAAAACTATGCTTATAGGTTTTTCAAGAATATTTTAGAAAAGTTGAATAAAGTTAGCGAGACCCAAGTGGAGATAAAAAAGGACCAACTAGAAATTAAGCATAGACTGACTGAAAATATTATACAGAGACCTAACAGTAGACTAGAGGAAGGCAAGAATCAAGTGAAAAATTTGAAATATAAAGAATCAGAAAACAAGAAGAGAAAAGAATCCAAAAATGTGAAGATAATCTAAGGAGCCTCTGGGACAGCTTCAAGTGTACCAACATCAGAATTGTGGGGGTGCCAGAGGAAGAGAGAGAGCAAGATACTGAAAACCTATTTAAAGAAATAGTGACTGAAAACTTCCCACATCTGGTAAAAGAAATAGACTTACAAGTCCAGGAAGCACACAGAACTCATATAAAAGCAATCCAAGGAAGACTACACCAAGACACATCATAATTAAAATACAGTACCAAGAGCAAAAGACAAACAGAGAATATTAAAAGCAGCAAGGGAAAAACGGTTCATTACTTACAAGAGAGGACCCATATGACTGTCAGCTGATTTCTCAACAGATACGATGCAGGCCAGACAGGAGTGGCAAGAAATATTCAACATGATGAATAGCAAGAACCTACAACCAAGAATACTCTATTCAGCAAAGCTATCATTCAGAATTGAAGGGCAGATAAAGAGCTTCACAGAGAAGAAAAAGCTAAAGGAGTTTATCAACTCCAAACCAGTATTATATGAAATGCTGAAAGGTACTCTTTTAGAAGAGGAAGAAGAAAAAGGTAAAAGATAAAAAATTATGAACAACAAATACGTATCTATCAACAAGTGAATCTAAAAGTTAAGTGATTAAAAATGTGATCAACAGAACTGATGAATATAATAGAATCAGGAGCACAGAAAAGGAGTGGACTGATAATTCTCAGGGGAAAAGGGGTGAGGGGTGTACAGGGGAGACTGGACAAAAATCATACACCTATGGAAGAGGTCAATGGGAGGGAGGTAAGGGTAGAGGGAAGGTTGGGAGCAGGGTGGAGAGGAGCTATGGGGAGGAAAAAAGAGAAACAAATGTAATAATCTGAATAATAAAGATTTAATTTAAAATAAAAAAAGAAACTGAGGAGCCTGAAAAATCCCCACGCTCTAATTCTGAACGAGGCTTTGAGTGGACAACAAATAGTGGACAACAAATGTTTACAAAGAAAGCCACTGTCTTGGACATGTGGATAAAGGCATTATTAGTCCAAGTGTGGGCATAAAATATAACAATTGTCAAAAATAATAATAACATAAAAAATAACATTGTCACTTAGCTTTGGGAGGTGCTGTTCCTTTACAAATGAGGAATTTTACATATCTTTCAGGAGTGCAGGTCCAGCTTTTCCTTGCAGTATGAACAACAGCAGCAAGACATGAGTTCTTCTCAGGTGGCACCCAGTTATCTGTATGTGGTGGATCTAAGGTTTGATTTCCAAAAGCTTTAGGGAAGAGTGTGTTGTCAGGACATCATAGAGACCAGTCCATTGCATGACTAACTGCTGTTCAGGACCTTGAATCTTCTAGGTCTTTAGTAAAACAGCTGGAATCAGTGCAAGAGCTTATCAGATGTGTAGATAGACCTGCAATAAGAAAACGTGTTAATTTAAGCCTACTTTGGGGTGATACCCTAATCTGAAGCAAGGCAATAGGAAGTGCCTGTTCTCTTTCAAAGTGTTTTCTGGCATATTTTTGTCAGGATCTTCTTTATTGTGCGGTTCATTTTCTCATTATTCTCTGTAGATTGGGGTCTCCAAGATGCATGTCCAAAGTTTTCAATTCAAATTTGGCAAAACCTTGTAATCCCTAAGAACCCATGAAGTTGCTTTCAGCTCTATCGGAAGTTTATTGTAGCAATGGTTTCTTTTTGATCACACATCCAGTTTCTAGTGCCCTGTTTTGGTTGGAATAGCAAGTATATCATCTCCTATTTGCAAATCTTGGCCTTGTGAAATGATACTTTATACCTGCTTTTTGCCATAGATTTAGGACTGTGATGGTGTTGAGAAAACAATCTTTGTAAATATTGGTAACTATTAGTAAGTTGTCTATATATTGTAGAAGAATTCCTTATATCAATTTAATATCCCTTAAAATATTTAGCTAATATTTCCCCAAATATGGTCAGGGAATGCTGACCATATTTGGTCTACACAATATGTCTCACTTTGAAATCCCTTATGACAGCAAAGTTCAACAGTATTGGTGCACTGCTTTAGTTTCTGGGTCCTTCCATTCAAAGGCAAATAATAGTTTAAGCCCAACTGGCCTGACTCAGTGGTTCAGCATTGATCTATGAACCATGAGGTCATGGTTGGATACCTGGTGAGTGCACATGTCCAGGTTGTGAGCTTGATCCTCATTGGAAGGTGTGAAGGAGTCAGCCAATCAATGATTCTCTGTCATCAATGATGGTCCTATCTCTCTCTCCCTCTCTGAAATCAATACAAATACTTTTTGAAAAAATAATTACAGAGGGAAGGCCGGGGAGGGTAGTGGGTGAAAGATAATCAACCAAAGATGTTTTATACATATATGCATAACCCATGGATACAAACTATAGGGTCTGGGGTGGGGGCAGGGGGTGGGCTGGAGGAGGTCAATGGGGGGGGAAAGGGGATATATTATAAAATAATAATAGTTTAGCCTATTCATCTACAGGGTTGAAGAAAAAAGTATCCTTCAAATCTAGGACTAAGAATCATTTGCTATCCCTGGGCACCATGGTCAGCAAAGTGTAAGGCATGGGCACCGTAGGAAGAATATCCTGGACAATGTTATCTATAGCCCTAAGGCCCTGTACAAATCAATGCTCATCAGAATGAAGCATGCCTGAATTAATCCCGATTTTAAGAATTTCTACAGATTGGTTGAATTACTTCTAAAGCTTCTTTCTTCAAGGGATATTTTTTTTCTTTCCATCTTGTAGGTTTTGCCCTATCTTTTAGGTTAATTTTCACAGGTTGGATGTTAACTGTCTACCTAGGTTTGCTTCAGCCTAAACAGCTCATAAATCTCAGGTAGGAAGAATTAATCTCTGTGTCTTTTTCTAGCCAGTCAGGTTGCACCTGGAGCTGGAAATCATGTTTCAGCAGAACTCAGAAACAAAATTGGTGCTTCTCAGGGGAAAAAGTTTTTTATGCATGCAGATTACAAAATAAAACTTGGTCCAACAATGAAATGGGGCAGTCTGACATACAGAGAAAACTATGTGTAAGTTTTTGATCCCTAACCTGGCATTCTAGAGGTTGAAGGAACATCTGTTTTTGTAATTGTCCGATCATGCCAGTAACCATAACTGCAGGTAAATTTATATTGGTTACTTTTGTAGCTCCCATATCTATAAAGGCAGTCGATTAGCTTGTTCCTCATTGTTAATTGTACCCTGGACTCCTGTAGGGAAATACCAATAGGTCAAGATGTGTCTAGGGGGAGCTCCAGGGCTTCCTTACTCATTATCAGATTTGTCATGCCTTTTTAACATTTCTCAGAGAGAATTTCTGTCTTTTTTATTTTTGTTTTTGAATTCTAGGCAGTCATTTTTCCAATGGCCTTTCTCTTTTCAATAGGCACATAGATTGGTACCTGATGGATCTTTCCCTTTTCCTTTCAGGTTCCACCTTTCCTTCTGGTTTCCCTGCACTGTTTCTAAGAAAATGGTAGCCTGCTTTAATTTCTTTGGCATGGTAAACTTTATGTCCACAAGCTAGGAGGAATTCATTCCCAATGTCCTGTCTAAATATTGGAGCTTCCTTCTGATATCCATGTCACTTTGCCCAGTAAAAATCATGTTTATCTGCCCTAACTGGTTTGGCTCAGTGGATAGAGTGTCAGCCTGTGGACTCAAGGGTCTCAGGTTCAATTCAGGTCAAGGGCATGTACCTTGGTTGCAGGCATATCCCCAGTAGGAGGTGTGCAAGAGGAAGCTGATCGATGTTTCTCTCTCATTGATGTTTCTAACTCTCTACCCCTCTTCCTTCCTCTCTGTAACAAATCAATAAAATATAAAGAAAAATAATCATGTTTATCATCCAGACATTTTCTGATGCCTGTGGATCAGTATCCATATGCTTTCAAAAGGCCTGAGAGATTCTTTCTAAAAATTCAGAAGGATCTTGGATTTATTTCTGTTTTTGGCTTGTATCATATTCAGGTTCTTTTGTTTAGGCACCTTTTCTTAAGCCCTTCCAAAATGCATGCTTGTAATATTCTAGGAAGGCTAGGTCCCCACTATTCAAATCCCAGTTGAGCTCTGTCAAGGGAATTGCCCCAACTGGGTTGGAGGTCCCTGTTGGGATTCTCTTGATGGAGGGGATGAGCTTCTTCATTAATCTTCCTATATGATAAAAGCCTAATATGCTAAGTGTCCAGTCATCTGGTCATCTGTTCAACCAATCAAAGTATAATATGCTAAAGATATGCTAAGGTAACTCAACCACTCATTATAAATGTGCACTGACCACGGGGGGGGGGGGGCAGACAATCAACCAGTTGCTATGACATGCACTGACCACCAGGGGCAGGCACTCCAATCAGTGGGTTAGCCTGCTGCTGGGGTCCAGTCAATAGGGACCAAGATGGGCTGGACATGTACTGGAGCCCTCCCACATCCCTCCCTGGCCCTGATTGTGCACCAGTGAGGTCCCTCAGCCTGACCTGCACCCTCTCACAATTCAGAACCCCTCAGGAGATATTGGAGAGCCAGTTTCAATCCAATCCCACAGATCAGGCTGAGGGACCCCACTGGTGCACAAATTTGTGCACTGGGCCTCTAGTATTATATAACTAGTCATCTTTCTCCTGTCATCTGCCCAGTTTGGATGGCAAGTGGCAAAAATGGAAATGATAAGATCTGCCATTTTCTGGGGGTCCTCCCTAACATTAGGGGTTATAATTCTTCCGATTCAGTAAATATGAAGTGGAAAATGTAGTACAGGCCAATAGTAACCAGCAGGCTGACCTTCCTGGTTTATTTCACCTATATGGTTTCACCTCAAAGGGAATTGTCTTACTTTGAATAAGGATACTTTCTGGCCAAGTTGGATGCCTTGCCAGATCTTCAAGGAGAAGACCATTCCTTAATGATACAGGTTTGGGGCTGTTGCATCTCTGGACCCATTATCAGGAGTATCTGGCAGCAGGGGTGGTGGTAGGGAAATCTTCCTGTTGATGATCCTGCCAAAAGCTGTAACTGACTCATCTCCTCATTTTTCTTTTCTTCCTGTGTCTTACTATCAGGGATGGATTTTGAAGCCAATTCCCTTCTCAGCATCATTAGGTTGTTCCCTTTCCTTGCCAAATCCTTATTGTGTAAAGTTATAAACACCTCGACATAAGAGATTTTGTCCCATTTTTCTGATGGTATAGTAATTTAGGGAATCATTTAGGGGCCATCCCTCCCTCTCTATAGTCTAAAGTATACATCGGCCAACTGGTGTTACAATAGAAAACCAAGTCCTTCTTAGTCATTGGATCTCAGCTGTGTATCAACCATTCTGCCAAAATTCAACTCAGGGGTTGAAACATAATAAGCCCTGATGGCATGAAAGTACAAACCCAAAATATAATCATTGCAAGACCCCAGAGAAAGTGGGAACATATCAACAGAACTTGGGTTCTATTAGTCCAAATGAGTGCTCACAAGCTGCTGGAAACCAAACATTGTCTCACTAATAGAAAGATGTGGACAGGAAACCCAGAAGGCTGGTCAACCTTAATTGCTCTAAGGTTGAAACATTGTTAGCTGAAGCAGCCTCCACCTCTGTTTGTCTTATGTATTTTTGTTATTGGAATTTCCTACCTTAAGGCTATGGGTGTATCCTATAGTTTCAATAAAAGGAATAGCAAGGCCAGAGCAGTGTGTAGTTTTCCCACTAAAGGTGGGATCCTGCCTGGCCCCCAATATTCCCAAATTAATGCTTTTCTAGTCTCTTTTCATTTGTGTGCAGCCTTATCCAGAACCCGAACCTTGAACCGGAACCCTGAACCACGGGAGACATGAAAGGGTTTCCCACAACACGCAACTCCCAGTGTCTTATCTCCTACTAACCAATACAGCAAGTGGTTCTTAACAGATTCAACTGGAATGAAGCCCAAGTGGCAGGGAGAGCTTACCAATTGGTATGGTGAATGGTCCTAACTGGATTCAAGTGGCATGAAGCCCAAGCAATAGAGACAGAGGACCCCCAGTTTGCACACCAGTTTGACTTACCCAGTGTTAGAGTCCATCTGTTCCTCCTTTCTTTTCATCAGCAAAGTGTTTCAGGTGGCTGATTCCTTGAGAAGGAGTGCAGGGAAATTCCCATAGGAAAGCTCTAAGTAGTGTTCAGGGGTTGGACTGTCACAGGCAGCTGGGACACCAGCCCAGTCCCTCAGGAGTCCCATGAGATCCATGCTTTCCCTTCAAAGTTGCCAAAAACTGTAACAGAAAAATCCAAGTTCAGCTACCTGCCTCAAGAAAAGCCAAACTTGTAAGACTTGGTGCTTGTGCAAAAGGAAAGGGGTTTTATTTAGGTACTGTGATCTGGGAGAATGGTAGACTCCAGTCTCAAAGATGATCTCCCCTTTCTGCTGAAGGCATGGTTCTTATAGGGATAAGAAGGAAATGACTTTTTTCTATCTAATTATTTTGCCAGCTTTCCTACATTGGGCCCTAGCCAGTTATCTTTCTAGTTTTTGGTGTGCTTGGGCTCTGCTAATTCACTTTTTTAGCTTTTGGCACACTCAGTGTAAGAATCTCCCCCCTGAGCCATCTTGATCAGTGGGGGAGACTCCCTGGTGCTCTGATGGACTATCTACATTAACAGATACTTTGATGGTGGCATAATATTTCATTGTATGAACATTATTATAACTTATGAACTATTGGCTATGCATATGATTTCCCAGTGTTTACCATTTTTAATAAAGCTATAATAAATATTCCTGTACCCTAATCTTTGTGCATATTTCTGATTATTTCTTTAGGGGATACCTCAATGGTGGGGTCAAGGTCTATAAATACTTATTTACTGCCAATTACTTTTCTAGAAAGATTATACCAAAGCATCCTTCCACCAACAATGATTAAATATGGCCATCTTGTTTTAGTATCAATTTTTGGCTAGTTAGGAAAACAAAACAAAGCATAAAACTGATCATTACCACTATATACAGCTCTATACAGTTTTTGCCAATTCCATGTACTGTGTTCAATCCCTCACTTTGGCTGACCACAGTTTAAAGCTGAGATTTTCAAAATATGCCCCTCTATTCCTAACCCCTGACCAGTCGCATTAGCATCACCCAGGAACTTGCTAGGAAATGCATTTTTTTGTGTGTGTGCTTTACTCTAGACTGACTGAATTAGAAACTCTGGGGATAGGAGCCAGTCTGATTTTTTTCAAAATATGTATATTTTTATTGATTTCAGAGAAGAAGGGAGAGGGAGAGAGAAATAGAAACATCAGTGATGAAAGAGAAACATTGATTGGCTGCCCCCAAGACTTGGAATGAGCCCAAGACTGGGCATATCCATAACTCGGAATCCAACTGTGACTTCCTGTTTCATTGGTTAATGATCAACCATTGAGTAACACTGGCCGAACATCCAGTCTGAGTTTGAATAAATCTTCCAGGTGCTTCTTACATCTGCTCAAGTTTGAGATCCCACAGATGAAAGCATTGAGGAGTCCTTTTGAAGCCATCCAGTGTGGTTCATTTTGAGTGCCCAAATATCATTTTCTGGACACTGCCCATTTACAAGGAATAATGTGATGTGAGATAAAGGCAGTGGGCTCTGGCTGTAACTGCTAGTGACGCCCTGCAAGGTATAAATCCAAACATATGTGACAGTAAAAGTGAACATTTTCTATGTTATTTAGTCCAAATGTGACACTGGAGGGAAGTTTTAAGCTAAGTTACTCAAGATGTGTAATGGTTACACAAGAGTGCAAAGCAAAACATGTTTTCCCTAGTGAATAAAACACAATATAAGTTTTCTTTAGCAGCTGTGTCTGGAGATTGCAAAATGAAAAATCTGGCCACCCTCCAGACTATCCTCACCCTTTCTCCTCCCTCAAGAACAAAAGACAATCATGCCAAAGAGACAGGGAAATACAGTGCTCTGAAGTTCACGGCTAATACTGAGAAATGAAACTGCTGGGACATCTGGAATGTATTAGAATGGAGGTGACAGAGAAGAGTACAGAGGAACTTGCCCCATTTAGAATGGCTCTGAGAGGCATGGCCCCAATATTCATCTCCAGTGCATGCCAGGACTGTGGTAGGTACGGGAGATAAAATTGGAAAGCAAAAATATTTTTCCAGGGTTCTTGGAATAGCATGGTAGCAATGACTGTGCTTCACCTGGACTTAATAATTTTTCCATTCTGAGTCTGTTTAGGCCTTCATCCCATTGCATCTCCAGAAGAATGCAGCATAGTATAGTGAGAAAGGTATAGTTTGGAGTCAGACAGCACAAGTATAAATGTTCATGCTCTGCCACATCCCAGCCATATAACTTTTAGCAAGTCACTTAATTTTGGCAAATACTAAACCTCACTTTCCCCAAACAATACTTCATTGGGACTGCTGCAAGGATTAAATGAGGTCATGTGCATAGTAAACAGTAATTGCTTCATGAACGGTCATTCTTTTTATCTTCTTTACAATATATTGGTGTTTTCTCAGTACTTCAGTCCACACCCTACTGTGAGGGACACATAAAAAGTACTCTGTTGATGCTCAGGATTAAAAAAAAAATCTCATATTTCAAAATTACTTCTCAGTTAAAAAGTTCTTTCCTTTTCTATATCAAGTCTTTCTTTCATACTTTGTAGTGACCCTGACACTTCTTTTTTTGGTGAGCATCTAAACTAAGTGTTCCTGCCACAAAGTCAGCCTTTTTTTTACTTACCCTGGGTCCCAACCAGGTCTTCCTCTAGAGAAGGAGAAACGAATGAGATAGCATGCATTGAGGTATGATGTTTTCCACTTGGACCCTTTCAATCCCGGGCAGTGGGCTATTCAAGACTCCAGCCCAGACCAGCCTCCAATTAAATGATCTATAATCAGGTGCTCATTGCAGCTTCAAGTCTGTCACCAAATCCCCAGTCCAGAAGAATTCCCAAGGGCCAGACTTGACCTTGAGCCAACTTGAGTTCAGGCCAGGTCCAGAATTACACCATATTTCAATTGCTTCCCCAACTTCAGCCCCTCCTTCTTGGCTTCTCAGAGACCAATTATTTAATGCCCCTGAGGGGTTCAAATCTAAAGAATGGTACAAGTATAATTATTATTTTAATGATAATTTAATTATGATTTAAATTTAAAATACTATAGGATTATTATTTTGATTTATACCTGATTTAATTGAATTTTATTACAGTGTGATTGATTTTCTTGGGACTCTGGTATAAAAACCAGTGGTGCTTAGGCAAATGGGTTAAGGGTTTCCAGATTTCCAGGTATCCCTTACCCTTATCTCTTCCCTGTTGCATGAAACCGCTGAAGACTTAGAAGCTAAGGTCTAAATTTGATCTTGAAGATTACTTAAACTTCCAGAGTCTCACCTGGATGGCCAAGACAGTTGTACAGGATGCCTGTTAAGATTTCCATGCAAGCCAGATAACTTATTACTATTCATTGATTAGAGGTATGGAGAGTACCAACTAGGGCTGCAGTCTTACTGCTTCAATTATTTTTAGTTGCGCATTCAGAAAATGATGAATTCTACTTGATACATTCAATTCTGAAATACCTTGATATTATTCAATTATTTCTTCATTGAATAAATATTTAATAAACACTATATATAGGAGGACTATTGAGATAGTGGGATTAGAGTAATGAAAAAGATATATAAGCTTCTGCCTTCATGGAGCTTTCTATGTATTGAGAAATGTAGACAATAATCTGAGTAAAAATATGATGAGTGTTGCAAAAGGATAACCACAGGATGCTAGAAAGCATCTATTAATCAAGTACAGCTCTTTAATATTGGATAACTATCATTTTTAGGCTTTTATCCTGTGCCTGGCAACCATTCAGGCAAATACCCAATTCAGTGCTTCCCTTCCTGAGAGTAACTGACTCATCTTGGTTTGTCCAGGACTTACTTGATTTTGGCACTAAACTTCCTCAGACAGAGAAAAACTCAATCCTGAGTAAACCAGGATGGGGTTGGTTAAACTTTTTGCCTCAGAGGAAGTTTGGAGCAGAGTTCTCTGGCTTTTGTTTCCAAAACCTAAGTCCTTTAGGAAAACTGACATGAATCCTTAAAAAATGTCAACATAATGAAGTGGCATCAATAATGACAAAAAGATGGAGGAGATAGTCTAGATTAAAATAGGCTAGAAGAATATAAAGAGACAATGCAATTGGTCACTGTGATGAGCACGAACAGATCCTGGTTTTTGTCTTTAAAAGAAAAAAAAGATTAGAATGGAACATTTAGAGGATTTGAATGTGAACCAGACATTACATGATTTTGTGGAAATATAGATAATCCTATATGATAAAAGGCTAATATGCAAATTGACCAAATGGCAGAACAACCAGTCAATATGATGAGCACTGACCACCAGGAGGCAGACACTCAATGCAGGAGCTGCGCCCTGGTGGTCAGTGTGCTCCCACAGCGGGAGCGCCACTCAGCCAGAAGCTGAGCTCACTGCTGGTGAGCACAGTGGCAGTGGTGGAAGCTTCTCCCACCTCCATGGCAGCACTAAGGATTTCTGACTGCCAGCTTAAGTTGGACATCCCCCAAGGACTACCCGACTGTGAGAGGGTGCAGATTAGGGCGAGGGACCCCACACTCCTCAGTGCATGAATTTTATACCTCGGGCCTCTAGTTTTGTTAGATAGTGTTGTGGTTATATAAATGAATGTCCTTATTTTTAAAGACTTAGAGGTGAGGTACCAACAATTTTTAATCCAGTAGTTTATAAGGATGGTCATTTTATTATTTCTGTATGCATGAAAATAATAACATTTTAGGAAAGAAATCAACAACCACTAAGTAGAATAGGGTTTGAGATGAGATCAACTTCCCCTGGATCAGAAATGATTCCTCCAGAATGGAAGCAAGAAAAAAAGGAGGGAAAATGATTGCATAGCAGTGGTGTTGATTCCAGGCTCATGGGATCACAGAGAACCTTGAAAAGATCCTCATGCCCCAAACTTGGCATTGAAGCAACCAAGAGAGCTCTTGATTGATAATACAGACATCTCAGTACATAGATTCCTGGGTAAATAGATGATTGGTGATCAGATACTTGGAATTTGATCCAAGAACAAGTTATGGGTTGAGCCCAAGTTAAAACTGAGATTCAGTTTTCATCACCCCAAAAAGTTACATTTGAGTCTTCACATCTGAGTTTATGAACTGTATTTAATGTCCTATACAGCTAACCTGATCCATCAGAAAGGTCCACCCTAGTGAGTGACATTTTGGCTACAACCTGAAAGATTAGTAGGAGTTGGCCAGGCAAAAGGTGCAGAGCATTTGAAACATCTAAAACAGCATATTTAGAGCATAAGAAGCTAAAGTGTTTTAGAATAAACAGAGAAGTTCCACATGGCTGGAGCAGAGAGAGTAAGGGCCAGGGTGACATGAGAGAGTGGGGAAAGGTGGGCAGGGACCAGAATATGCTAGACTTTCTCCTGAGCAAAGGAAATGACCCTCACCGCCTCCCCCTCAGAACTCTAGGGTCCTTTCCTCTCAACACCCTGCCCTATCCCAGTGCTCATGCCTCAGGGCCTCTCCAAGTGCGTGATCTAGGCTATAAATCAGAAGTTACTCCAACTAGGCACCAAGTATTTTTCTGCAGCAAATATGACGAATGAAAGGAAGGGAAATCTTCTGGGTCTTTTACCCATGTTTTTAGGGCTCCTGCCACCAGCCCCCTCTTACCCACTAATGCCATTAATATCTGATCCTAGCTACCCCCAAAAGTTCCCCAGCTATCTGTGGGCATTTCCTAGGGTGTCTCACATGTATTCACAGACAAGTCTAGCTAGTCTCCACCTGGTGCTTGTAGGCCATCTCCCCTTTGCTGCCCTAGCACCTATCTTTAGTGTCCTCTCCCTTGGGTACTGCTGTGTCCACCAGGCACCACAGTCCCTCCTGCAACAGAGAAAGAGCCTAGAGGGTGCCAAAACTATGAGCTGTTGTTCTGTGCATTGGAAAAGAATGCCTCTCCATTTGTGTGTATACTCATGAGTGGGGTCCCAAAGTCACATTTCTTCTGCCCAAATAGCTCATATGGGTTATAGGAAAACAGCTCTTTCAGTTTTAGTGCACACTCCCCCAGCTTTCCTAGGACCCACATATATAAAGACAGGACCCATATATAAACAGGAATTAAGCCTTGGGGCTTTGGCTCACAAATAAACATGTGTCAGATACCAAGCTGTCCCCCAAATCATTCCTCCTTTCTAACAACGAGGCTTTGTTAGTGGGTTGGGCTTGTGATACCTGGATCCTACTTCCCTGAGATGATTTTTCTCTTGAGAAGAGCTTCAGTTCCTCCTACAGAGATCTCAGAGTCTGGTCACTGGTTCTTTAAATGAGCCAGACCTATCTGAACCCCAGCAGAAGTCATGGCTTAGGATAGGGGACCCAAAATTTTTGTCTGTGTCTCCCACTAGCTCAGGATGTTTGAAGAAGGAATGGCATCTTATTTGCTCTTATATCCCTGAAAGGTAGCATGGGCCAGGCATTTAGGAGGTTCTTTCTTTCTTTCTTTCTTTCTTTCTTTCTTTCTTTCTTTCTTTCTTTCTTTCTTTCTTTCTT